>JASDQU010011129.1:130105-143976 GCA_032191745.1 Picea mariana | reverse complement strand
TCAAGAGAATGACTTGTATTAGGTTATTATCCTCCAAGAGAATAAGCTGGCTAAAGGAAATGTTATATACTAAAGAATTAGCACCCAGAATGAGAAGTTGGCCCAGGCAGTCTGCCAGAAATAGTATAAATACAAGAGGCCAGTCTTCATTCTAGCCAATATTCTAAGAACTGCAGAAGCAACACTTGTGTGCATTGCAGTTGGCCAGTTTGTGCGCAAGTTTGGAGGAGAGCTACTGTTGCAGCTGCTGCAACTAACATATTTTGATTTTGGCTTGGACTCTCTCTTGGTTATGGTTTGGACTCTCTGATTAGCTCTTGTTACTCTTCCTTGGTGTAGTATCCTTGGAGAAAGGTGCGCCACCTTTGTTTGGATATCTAGCCTAGGGTTTGCTTCCAGAATTATTCTCTGTCAAGGTTGAGGTTGTTGGGGGTGGCTTCAGCCTATGGTTGGGTTACAATATCGCTATATTGTCTATGGTTAAACAAGCACATCCATTACTTTCTAACAGATGGGATAGTTGAGAAGATTGTAGATTTACTGCGAGAATATTGGGACATATTTCCAACGAAATTTTTAGAGATGAAGGGAATAACATGAGACTTAGGCGAGATGAAGATCCCACTGAAATGATGAGATAATCCAATGCGTCAGAGGCCTTATAGGTTAAATTCAAGGTACAAGGAGAAGTTAAAGGCTGAAATAGACATGATGCTGGATGCAAGAATCATCGAACTGGTAGAAGAATATGAGTAGATCAATCCAATGGTGGTACAAGACAAGAAGACAGAAGGAATCAGGAGCTGCATATATCTAAGGAAGTTGAATGACGCGTGCTTATATGACCCATTTCCAACCCCATTCATAGATGAGGTACTGAAAAACGTAGGAGGCCAAGAAACTTACTCTTTCACATATGGATTCTCGTAGTACCATCAGATAAGAGTTCCATAGGAGGATCGACACAAACACTTTTGCAATGGAATGGGGGCGTTATCAATATACAATTATGCCATTTGGATTGAAGAATGCCCTTGTGATGTTTTCCAGGGTAGTGGTTGCAAGATTCAAGGAGTTCACCCATACATTCCTAGAAGTCTACTTGGATGATTGGAAGATGTTTAGTCTACTGAAATATCATATAGAAGTTCTTAGGATTATGTTGGATCGATGCAAGTATTGTTAGATTTTGCTGAAATTGAAGAAGTGTATTTTTTGTGCACCGTTTGGAATTATGTTGGGACATGTAGTGTGTAAATAGGGACTACTAGTAGATTCAACTAAAATCGTATTCATTCTAGAGTTAGAACCACCTACATCAGTCAGTCAACTAAGGGCAACGTTGGGTCATACAAGTTATTACAGGAAAATTATCAAGGGATATGCGAAGATCACAACCCCGATGGAAAAGTTACTAAAGAAGGAAGCAAAGTTTCAATGGAATGAGGACTGTAAGAAGGGGTTAGACACCCTAAAACAAAAACTGGTAATCATGCTGATTTTAATTTTTACAGATTGGAATAAGGAGTTCCATGTAGGTGTAGATGCATCGTCCATATCATTGGGTGCAATACTATCCCAACCAGAAGAAGGAGATATAGATCACCCATTTGCAAGCATAAAGTTGTCTATAGTAGAGAATAACTTTACAACCACAGAATGGGAAGGATTGGCAATGGTCTATGCACTACATAAATTTAGGCGCTATCTATTGGGGTATCACTTTAAGATGTATACAAACCATTCTGCATTAAAGTACTTAGTAAACAAGCCAATTTTTGGGGGGAGAATATGCAGGTGGCTATTATTATTTCATGAATATGACTTTTAGGTTGTAGTGAAACCAGGGAAGTAGAATGCAGGACCATATCATCTATCACGCATATTGTTAGGAGAAGATGCATGAAATTTAGATGGAAAATTCCTAGGCGCACAATTATTTTTAGTAAGGATGGTGGATGATTACTTCTTGGACATTGTACAATTTCTAAGCATAGACATGGCTCCATCCGAGATGACTGGAGTGCAGAAGAAACAACTGGTAGCGAAAGCAATAGATTATTAGTTGATTGTAGGGAATTTAAACAAGTTGGGTGCAGGTGGAATAATGAGACTTTGTGTGCTGGAATATGAAAGTTCGATGATACTTGAAGAAGCGCATGATGGAATCGTTGGAGGACATTATGCAGGGAGAGAAACTCCACATAAGATTTTATGCACAAGGCTTTGGTGACCTACACTTCATAGATATGCGAAGGAGTATTGTCAGTGATGTGATGTATGCCAAAGAGTGCGAAAGCCATCTAGGAGGGATGAAATGCCTTTGAATCCATAGGTTACGTTGCAAGCATTTGAGAAATGGACCATAGACTTTGTAGGGCCAATCAACCCACAAACAAGAAGATCAGGGGAAAGGTACATCATCATCCCGACATAGTATTTGACAAGGTGGGCATAAGCAACACCAGTTACAGATTATGCTACGAAGACTGATGCATGGTTTATGTTCAATAATGTAATCACAAGGTTTGGATGTCCTCACATATTACTTAGTGATCAAGGTATACACTTTCTGAACAAGACAATTGCAACATTGACTGACGAGTTCCATATTCATCATCACAAGAGTACCTCGTATCACCCTCAAGTGAATGGAATAGTGGGATCCTCTATTAAGATCTTGGAGAATACCTTGACAAAGATTTGCAATGTAGGGAGATAGGATTGCAACTTAAGAGTTCCTGCAGTATTATGGGATTACAAGACTACAAGTAAGAAGTTGACAGAACATACACCTCTTAGGTTGGTCTACGGGAAAGAAGCAATAATGCAATGGAGTTTATTTTTCCTAGCCTACACATTGCAACAATCACAGAGCTATCAAACATTAGCGCAATAGAGGAGAGATTGGCACATCTAGTACGACATGAGGAGGATCGATTTGTCGTAGGATTCCATCAACAGGTTCAGAAAGCAAGAGAGAAGGCTTGGCATGATCGACACATTAAACATAAGAAGTTTCAAGTAAGAGATCTGGTACTACTCTATGACAACAAGTTTATGCAACATGCAATAAATTTTAGAATGCATTGGTTAGGACCCTATGTGATTCAACAAGTAACAGAGACATGTGCGGCATGGTAGGAAACCTTGAATGGTGAAGTCTTTGAAGGAAAGGTGAATGGAAGTCGACTGAAACTTGATAGTCTACGTAGTAATCTAGGTTGCGCTAGAACACATGTATTATAGTAGCTGTACCATAGTAGGTAAGAAAAATAAGGAAAAACAAAGAAAAAGTAGAAAAAGGAAGAAAATCGAATAAAAAGAGCGTTTGAGTACCAAGGCATACAAACTTATGCATAAGGAATGGTCATCACATATCAAAATAACACTACGCCAATTTAAGAGACAAGACACAAACGAGACAAACTGCGAACCATACAGATAAAATAATAAAGAACCAGTACTCAGTTTGGAAATGACAAGATCCTTAAAAGCATTAAAGCACAGAAATGACGGTTATGAGGTGGGAATGACAGGTCATAAAAGCGTCGTACAAGTCTTAAATGGTAAAATGCGTCTGAAATCACAACAAATCGACGATACGAGGGGAAAATCACACGACATATTTTGTAATCAAGATGCAATTATGGAACAACTCATCAACCACGGTGGTAGATTGGAAAATTTAGCTAAGACATGATGAGATAGGTATGGTTAGCACAAAATCACAAAAATAGAAGAAGATCGTTAAGTGTAAGTCATTCTTGCATACGAACGGGAGCAAACAGAGAGAACCATAGTGATTTGGAGAACAAGTTGAGCTATGGATACCAGAGAACAGACATAATTTCAGTTAAGAAACCTGTCACCAAAGACAAATGGGGAAAGGTCCGCTAGCAGTACCACCGGTCCCACCTAGGGTGAGTAGGGAAGGAGATATGCTTGGAAATACTGTCAGCCTCAAGTTCGTGGATCGTGACATTACTGATGAACAAACATTTCCAGAGCTAGCTAGGGAAAATACTTGGGCCCTAAGAGTGTACCAGGTATAAGAGCTCGCATCGCTTTCAATGTAACTTTTTACGCATATTTGAAACAAAGGAAGTAATAGGTTTGGGAGTTATGAACGCTCCATGCCAGTAAATGAGGAGGAGAAGAATCAGGATCCCACTGAAATAAAAGTTTCCCGAAAATTGGCCTCGTATAGGATGCCCAACTTGATGATGAAATATTTTCCAAGAAGCATAGGCGAGGAGGAGGATGATATTAGGGTCAAGAAACCTCAACAGATTATCGACAGAGAAGACAATTACATGAAGAGGAGGCTTAACATAATTATTTAACCCGATAGAAATGATGCCTTCACCATGGGAAACACGACCCCTGATGCTTCCATCTGGACTTAGGCTGCTATTATGTGGGAAGAGGCCTTCAAGAGGGAGAAGGAAGAAACTCTAAGGCTTATTGCGAAGAAGCACACTAGAAACTGAACAAGGAATAGGAGGAAAAGGCGAGGAAAGCGTTAAAGGAAAAGGATGAAGCCAAGAGCATGGCACAAAAAACCCAAGCAACAGTCCAAAAGTTATATAAGGCAATTCCAGAAGTTCCCCTAGTAGTAGAAGCTACTATGGAGGAGCAAGTGTAGATGATCGGTTAAGTCATTAAGGGCTTCCGATCACAAATAGAAGACTTAAAACTACAGAGCATGCCAGGATCACCACCGGAGGTGCACGAAGGAAGAGAGAGAATGGAAACCACAACAGTTGCATGCATTAATAAGATAGAGGGTGAATGCACATGTGTGGATAAAATTGATAGAAGACCCGAAGATGAAGGCCGTAGAGGCCAATCTAAGAAAAGCACAAGAACAGGTGCATCAGGTAGTAGAAAGGGTGGCTGCACTGCTACCAGTAGAGAGTATGTCATCCATCTTGGATCAACGACAGACACAGGTAGAAGTGGAGAGAATGAGGGATAAACAAAAGATCCTTCTACAAAGACTGGGACCACTGCAAGAAGAGCTAGTGAGGGTAATTGGAGAATTGACCATGGTGAAAGGTAAGGTCAAGCAAGTAACGATTGAAGGAGAGGACAAACTTACAAAATTGACTGTGTAGGGAGTGTAGGAGATAAGAACAACATAGGCCGTAATGATCAAAGAGGTGGAGGTATCAAAGACTGCCTCTCAAACCTTCCTTTCGACATGGAAGAGCAAGCAACAGGCTTGAGTGGCTAGGGATGAGCTAGAGGTGAGTGTTGGGGGCCTGTTGGACATGCAAATTTGGAAATAGTTTTGCAGTTTTGATATAGTTTTGAGGAAAAATGGTAAGTAGAGGAAAAGTGCACGGAAGAAGAAGAAAAGCTAGAGAGTGCGCAACTGAGGCACATCCATGAGGAAAATGCACAAAATGAAGAAAGTGTGTGGAAGGAAGACAACACGCAGACAAAATAATAAAGCATGACATAAGGATGAAAACCCCAACATTCCAGAAATAGAACAACATAAAAGCAACATGCAGATTGAAAAGCAGAAGAAAGCCGTCGAACAACCAGTTAACTGAGATGACCATGCATTGTAACGTGGTATTTTTGGGATGAACATATTAGGGTTTTTCCTCTAGATTTCAGTATAAATATGTAATGGGTTGGGAGATTAGGGGTTTAGTTCGGTTACACTTCAGTTTGATTATGCTATGTTAGGTTCTGTTATGTTCTAGTCAATATTGAGATCTAGAGTTCTTGAATGTAGCAGTCGGATGATGAGAAGGATGAATAAAGGAAGTTTAAAGAGATGATACCGAATCTTGTGTTGTTTGTCTTTCTATGTTTTTCTTATGAATTCTATTTGTGTGCATCGTAGAGTAGATTTGTATTATGGGTTAAACTTGGTGCAAGGTTAATGACTATAATAGAAACAAATATATACAATAATATGGAATATGCCGACGATAGGAATCTTAATCATAAGTAAGTTAATACTCAATAGAACATAGTTACATGCAAAACCGTAATAAGGAAGAATGAACCGAATGATTGCCTCCCATTCCGTTACTACTGCAGAAGCCTGGTTCTCCCAATCCTAATAGATACCTTGGGTGAGACTTCATCTGCGCAAGCAGGTGATGACGAAAGGGCCAGTGTCTGGTGGGTTTTGTTGGTCATAGATGAACCGAACCTAGGGCCTTACAACCCACACACAACAATGCCAACAAAGCCCAAAGAACAACACTTTATTAGATATATGAGTCAATACAACATAATGGATACATCTTGTCTAATAGATGCTTGTCTATTTATACCTACATATTCAGTTACTAGGCAATTGTAACTACTTAACTACCTGGGTTGGTTGGTTAACGGAACCCTCGACTGACTTATACTTTCAACTTCGACAGTCGACTGACTAACTCTTACTCGACTGTCGGGTCTAGTCGACAGAGTCGACTAGCCCGTACAACACCTATGCACATTAGGGTGAATGTAACAATTTTTACCATTTAAGCCTTTAGTCTACAATGGGGTGGAGGTAATAATTAGTCGGACGTTGTTCCATGTTAACTTTTATTTTATCGATTCTTGAGAAGATATATAATTACTTCACTTAAATATAGCCATTGTACCCAAATGAAAATATCAATCTTTTTTCTCTTCTTGTTGGCAATGCACATTTTTCTTCCATAACAATAGAAGTCCCAATCCAAGGATGAAGTAACCAAGCTATGGAATAATATGACCTATTTCTTTTAATTAGACTTGGTGAGTCAAGCTATGTTCTTTTTTATATTTTTGACTAGACTTGGTGAGTAGACTAGTCTTGTTTCACACTTAAGAGTATTAAGTGGCTCCGTCATTATCCCATATTCAAGGTACACTCTAAACACTACAAGGAGAACTCCTTGTAGTGTAGGTTTTTAGTGTTACAAGATTTGATAAAATTAAAAAAAAACCTCCACTATTTGAAGCAGAGGTTTTAACGAATGTTCCATATGTAATTGTTACACTCATTAGTAGCATGTCCTCATGAAATTGGGACAATATGCCGAGTACATTAAACAAAAGCTCTGATTTTCAACAAAAAATATTCCAAAACGTACAACTTGCAGTAACATTCAATTATATTGATTGTCATTCATTACTTGAACTGTTGTCATCTCTCGAGTTGCATGCATACCCCATTTATTTATCATTTGTAGGCAATATTATACTTTGGTTATTTAACCTAATGTTTTCTTGATTGGCTTGTTTTTAATGTTCCACCTTTTCATCTTCCATCTACAAACATAGAAATGATTGTGTAAATAAAAAAACGTACCATAGTAGCAAGTATTTCATAAACAATACACATTATTTTGAAGCCATGTTTCACGCCTTCTCTCAAAATCTCTTATGTTGGCTGCACTCCATACTTTGTTTTATTGCATGTTTAATACATCATGACAATGTGCAATCAATATACTTAATATAAAAGTTTCTTGTTGTTGCATTAATTATAAAACATGGGAAGTTAAGCAACACAACTACTTACAAATTGTTCAATTAAACCTCAATACTTCAACATATACTCATGACCCATACTTATCCCAATGTCTATCAATTCATTGATTGGCTCCTCTTTGTATATTAACACCTATTAGAATACATCCATGAACAATTGTAAATTAATTATTTAAATATAAAGATCACAACAAACATGAAATATTAAGTAAGGCCGAAAACTTAAATACTCACAAAGTTTGTAATCAACCCTTTTATTCCTCGTCGTCCTGTCTTATGTGTTGAATGGGTTCTATTTTTTTTTTGTTCTTTTTTGCAACAAAATAATTGAAAATTAGTAATTCATGCGATAATTAAATTTGATGTACATAAAAGAATAAATGAACGATTACATACCTCTGATGCATGTTGTTGTTGGGATGGGTCCTCCCATGATGCAATTATGTTCATTTCTTTTACCATCTCCTTCTACACTTTTTTGGACATCCCTACCAGCATGTATTGGTTTTCCCCTCGTTTGTCCGTTGGAATTTCATAATCTCCCTGAAAAAATAAAAGATAGGAATCATTAGATATGAAAATTACATTTTTTTTACAAACTAAGATATCGATGCGTATAATAAATTTAATCATATGAATGTGCATATGTGTATGATAAAAATGCCTTCACGAAATCGAAAACGTTTGTTTACAATTTGTTGTATTCACGCATTGCTTTATAAATTAATAGAAGCATCAATGCCCAAGTACTGTTTATTGCGCACCACCAACCTGTGAAAAAATTAAAAAATAACAAATTCGATATTAAAAGCAATATTATTTCCATTTTAATCTCAACGGTGTTGTTGACATGAACATGCACACCGATGCTCTATCCCTGTACAGTGTGCACCACTAGCCACGAAGGCATTTTATTTTTATTATTATTATTTACATTTTGAATTCAACGGTGTTGTTGACATGAACATGTGCACCTGTTCTCTATCCCTATACAGTGTGCACCACTAATCAAGAGATGTTTAAAAAAAATATGGCAACGACAAGCCGATTTGGAATCTAATGTAAGAAGTGGTCCCATTGCAACGGATACCAATTTCCCCACATATAAGTAAATAAACCATATAAAAATCTATTGCTTAAAAAAAATTCTCATTGTGAAATATAGAGAGGGAAAGCAAGAGAAACAACAAGGAAGCTAGGGCTTGCAATACCAAAGGTAACTATGAAACCCTTTTATTTTTTTGAGAATGCATTGAAAATTGCTTGAATCAAATAGGGGAGAGATTAAGATGAACAATAGAAAGAAATCACATGCTTGAAATTTCCCCTCCGCAAATTTGTACATGAACTAAGATGATCCCTTTTGAAATTGGATCTTTGAAAAAATCTACCTAATTCAAAGTCTTTGGTTGTAAATCTCTCTTGCACAAATATCCTCTCTAAAATTTGGCAAAATATTGAAAGAATGAATCGGGTTTTCATTTATAAACACATACATTAGAAAAAATGAAATTCTCGCTGATTTTTTCGTTGTATATTTTGGTGCATTGATGATATATGCACATTTTTTTTTTTTTACTTACTTTTCGGGTCCGTTATACAGTCTATAGTGCACCGGTGTAGGGTTATGTAAAAATGCACCAACAAACAATTTTATCTACAAAATGAAAATGCAAACATCCACATTTAAAATTTGCAGAGGTTTTGCTATGCAGATGCAAAAACAACTGAAATGCCTGCTCATTTTGTTGTCATATATTTCGATGCATTGATGATAAACACACACTATGATTTTTTGTAACTTACTTAATAGTTTCACTATACAATTTATACAACAYCRTTGTAGTGTTTAAGTAAAAATGCACCTTTCCTAATAAWAAAATAAAAAARAAGTAAAAATGCACCGACAAACAATTTAATTCACAMAATGCAAATTCAAAMATCCACWTTTAAATTTTGCAAAGGTTTTGTTTTACAGAGGCAATAAAAAAGGTCAGTCTTCGATGCCTTTCATAATTTAGTGCATTGGTGCATTTTATATACATACGTATTGAGGCGTCTTAATATAATTATGCGCACTGTTAAATTTTAAACGTCATTTGAAATTTTGTTTAAAGTCATATTGTTTTATGCTTCCCAAGATAATGATTTTGGCTCAAATGTAGGAAAAAAAATTATAATGTCAAATGGCCAATTCTTCAGATTCTAGCTCATTCCATATCGTTGCAAGTGCTTCAAGTTCTCCCCCTCAGATTGTAGTGAGTCTAGATTTTTTTATAATTCATTTATCTCATTGAATTTATGTTATGTGTGTATGTGCAATTAAATAATTGTTCATTGAATTTTGCAGGATCATGATTTAGGATTGAGTTCGGATGCACAAGATATTCCAACAGTCCCAAAATGCTGCAAGATTTTTTTAGAAGAAAGATACCGCATATAAATGTTTGATGAAAATGGACAACTACTTTACAATAGGATTAAGAGGACCATTGTTGGGTGGGAGCTGTGAGAGCTGTGACTCAACTACTTTTTCTTTTGCTAACTTACTTGTGAGGGCCTCTTTAATCTTGATGTCGATCATCATATTTATGGTCTTTTCCATGTTTTCGACGACAAATTTTTGTATTCTACACTTGCTGAATGTAGTTGCAAAGTAGGTTGGCCAATTACTTACCACCGAATTTAGCATTGTAGCATGCTCGACGACTTCTTCCACATCTTGTCTGAGTCCTTTAAGATTGTTGTATTCTGTCACCATGATAGTGGTTCTCTAGTCTTGGATTCCTAGATTATCAGTCATTGCTAGGCGGTATGGTTGTTGTATATCTTCCTTTTCCTTTTGGAGAAGTTCAACTTGTTGTTGGTTTTTTGTATTAGCTTTGATTAGCCTTTTGACGAAGTCCTTAAAACCTGCAAAGGGGCTCTCCATTTCTGGTAGCTACTCTGTTCCTAAATGATTTATGACCTTCTCTATGCATTCCTATAGCATTTTCCTTTGATCCTCCTTTATTTTTGAAACCCGACTTCCTTCTTTAATAATTTTTTTCCACCTCTTTGTTGATTCTTTTTAGATGACTTGATGTAAGTTGAAGAGGTGTTGGTTGGATATTGATGTTGGGTCGAGTGTAGTTTCACCAGCTGATCCGGATGGGCTGGATGGTTGGGTCATTTTAAAGATGATTTTCGCTAGTTTCTTTTTCTTACTCTTTTGAGATGTTTTTGTTGGCCCCCTTCTTTATCTTGATCTTGTGTTGTCTATTGTGCAGGTATGTGAATCTGATTGACCTGTTACCCTACTACTGTTTCCTTTTGTTGTGTTTTCTCTATTTCTTTTTGTAAGGGAGACTGTAAAGCCTGCGTCGAACCTTGTACTACATCCTTAGTCGAAGCATTTTCTGGGAAGGATTCCTTTTTATGTTCCTATTTTTGTTGTTTTTTTTCTAAGTTATCTTGTTGCTTTATTTAACTTATGTGGATACGTCGGTCATAATCTCTACTGGTCCTGATTCAGGAATATTAACATCATGGGTGTTGAGTTCCCAGAGGTCGACTTCCTGATGACCGATCGACTGCTGTATATCTTCAAATGGATGGATCGATTGTATTGGTATTTGATTGATCGATTCATGCTGGTGTGCAATTTCGACCAGATGAATTGACTGGATTGATATTCCTTCGACCGACTCCAACTGCTCTGGCCTATCGATCTTGATATCCTCATCGATCGATGTAGATGGTTGGTCAGACTCAATTGCTTCTGATGACTCAACAATTATAATTTCTCCCTTCTTATTCTTTGCAAGTCATTCCTCGACTATGGCTACTAGCTCAATTGGTGGGGATTCTCTTGTCAAGTAAATTGTCGGGTTGATCACTATCCTTTTACCTGGTGTTGGATTCGTCCTGAATTCTAATTCTGATCGGGTCTCTGTGACCTTTTCTGGGGTTTCGACAATGGTCAATATTTCGTGTATCTTATGCCTCCTTACTCCCCTTGTTTCAATCTATCAGAGTGCATTTTTTATTTGTTTGACCTACTGTTTTTGTACTTTAGATTTCTCCATGGATTCCTTTGTTCTAGGTCTGACTGACGAGCTTAAAATATGATTCATTGTAGCAGTCTCCTGTCGGGTTTTCCTCTCTATCTAATTGATTTTTTCAGTAATTTTGCTGGTGATACTAGCATCTTTTCTTGAATGACGAGGTCGTTAAAGTCGATACCTCTAGTCGATTAAAAAGTCTCTTGTTAGATCTCTTCTATGTTGTAAGATATTTCTTCGACTTTGACTGCCTTTTTCCCTTTATCTTTTTTCGCTGGCTGCTTTCTTTTTCCCAACGAAGGTCATGCAAGAACAATTGTTAGTGCTTCTAAGTCTTCAACAAAGGGTATTGCATATAACTCTGCTTCTCTTTCCTCCTCCTTGTCTGTGTCAGTAAGGGGGAATACAAAAGGTAGTCCTGGTTGGTTAACTTTAGGAATAATTTCTATCTTCTGGTATGCCTATCTTTCTAATTCAGTGAAGATTTCCTTTGCCGTCAACTAATAATGTAACTCTGGTTTCGGGGCTGACTCCAATCCACAACAAATTTTGTTGCAATCGAGTTCTAACTGAATATGGAAGGGTGTCAGGAGGGCCCAATGAACCGGTTGCTTGACGCAACATATATGTGAGCTATCTTTTAAGTTTCTGACCCATAGTTGAAACATTTCTTGTGGAGGTAGCGATTTGGAGGCACTTGCCTGCTCTATTGTGAAAATTCTATATTTTTCCATTGTTGGAACGTTCTTAATTGTGAATGCAGGTTCACCGACTAGACTATATTGATCCATTGCTATATAGATTAATAAAGAAGGGAATTTGATGGCCTTACCTGCTTCTTGGAATTCCTTGCAGTTAGTCTGGATGATGTTCGCCATGTATTTAGATTAGTTGAATATTTCTGCCTTTTTAAAGATTTAGCCGATTGACTCTACCATGGTCATTTTGACATCAGAAGCTCAAGCAGCTGGTGTAAAGCATAATAATACAATTATTGCACTGCATCTTGCGCGAGTCGGGGATATTGTTGATAAGTAACCCCTTGGAACTTTTTGTTGTTGTTGACCTGGTGAAAATTTGCACCCAAGCATTTGCATTTGAAGTTTTTGGGACCTTGATCTCCATCTTTGGAATGCTGGTGATTCTGTGAATAAGCCCGCCTGTTATTGCTATCGAATTGTCAAGCTAAATATATCCATGGTGATACCAACTGACAACAAAATTTGTTTCTTGTTCCTTCCATTTCCTAAAGTCGATAACTTGTGATTCTCCTAAGAGGTGTGTGATTCCTGCTTTTGCTAGGAATTCTGTCTCAGGCTTCCAAAAAATGTCCTCCAACCCCCATTATGTAAAAAATTTCCACTGCTTTCTCCAATCCATCTCCTCCAGTTGCAAATGTTGGATATTCTACATCTAGATTTGCAATGACGCTACGATTGTTTTGTCGAACCTTTGTCTTGTTCTTGATCCTTCCACTGTCTCAAAGACTTGCCCTCTCATTCTCGTCATATCTAAGTCCAGTTCGACGATATTCAACAAGTCGAGGGAAGTTGCAGGTTTTATCCATTGCTCGGTCGACTCTATACTCTATTGTGGGGGAGAAAATAATAATCATGTGAAGTCATATGCGTCCTCCAAATTTATAGATGGAAGAGGGAGATTCAGATTAATTATAGCCAATTGTTCCTTAAATTCGAGTGCCGCTGTCATAACTGTTAATGGTATGTTTGACTCGTATGAGGGGACGTCTAGGGTAATGCTTAGTTGGCATGCACGTAGGTCCCGTTGAGCATTAATTGTAGCAATATCCACTTGGATTACATTTGTGTCGAGTCGAACCGAAGTTATATTAGTGGCTATGCAATAGTCTTCTGCATTGCATTGAGCATTAATGTTCTTGTCATGTCCATTGGTCCTTTCCTATCTCGTCTTAAATGTACTATCCTTTTGTCGGGTTTCCTATTGTCGATTATTATTAGTTGATGTTCTTGATAATTACTTCATTCATTTGTTCCCCTCTATGATGGCTTTGCTCGCTTGATCTGGATTTGCCTCGATCATTCGATTGTCGTTTGATGAGGTTTTCTCGTAAGTCTGTAGATGGAGTTGTGTGTCAATCTTGTCTTTGTCCACTTTCTCTATGGCTTAATGAAGAGGATTCTTTCTCTCTCCATTCTACTCGTCCTTTACTTTTTCTTCCAAGCTTTGGAACTTATTTAATACTTATATTTTCCTATAACAGTTTCTTGTACCTTAATGCTATATCAAAATTCTTTATAAATGAATTTTAATTTATTAATATAAAAATGATATATCTCCTGATACTACTAT
>JASDQU010011129.1:86200-126207 GCA_032191745.1 Picea mariana | reverse complement strand
CTATTTTATTTATTTCGGCTTTAGGCCATTAGTTGTAATTTAGATTAGTAATGTTATTTTAATTATGTCGGCTTTAGGACATTATTTGTAATTATACCTCCTAGTCTCCTATATATACCAAGGGGACATTTTCATTTTGAATCATCTTGTACTTGAACATTTAAGTGGGGTAAAAGGAGGTTGCCCCCTCGAAGAGGCTTATTATCTGAAATTATCTCTTTTTCAAGGCGTTGAGTACTTTTCCTGAGGTTTTTATATGCTATATTGATGTTTGGTTCTTAACATTCAACTTGTTGTTGGTTTTTTGTATTAGCTTTGATTAGCCTTTCGATGAAGTCTTTAAAACCTGCAAAGGGGCTCTCCATTTCTGGTAGCTACTCTGTTCCTAAATGATTTATGACCTTCTCTATGCATTCCTATAGCATTTTCCTTTGATCCTCCTTTATTTTTGAAACCTGACTTCCTTCTTTAATAATTTTTTTTCACCTCTTTGTTGATTCTTTTGAGATGACTTGACATAAGTTGAAGAGGTGTTGGTTGGATATTGATGTTGGGTCGAGTGTAGTTTCACCAGCTGATCCGGATGGGCTGGATGGTTGGGTCATTTTAAAGATGATTTTCGCTGGTTTCTTTTTCTTACTCTTTTGAGATGTTTTTGTTGGCCCCCTTCTTTATCTCTATCTTGTGTTGTCTGTTATGCAGGTATGTGAATCTGATCGACCTGTTACCCTACTACTGTTTCCTTCTATTGTGTTTTCTCTATTTCTTTTTGTAAGGGAGACTATAAAGCCTGCGTCGAACCTTGTACTACATCCTTAGTCAGAGCATTTTCTGGGAAGGATTCCTCTCTATGTTCCTATTTTTGTTGTTGTTTTTCTAAGTTATCTTGTTTCTTTATTTAACTTGTGTGGATACACCGGTCATAATCTCTACTGGTCCTGATTCAGGAATATTAACATCATGGGTGTTGAGTTCCTGGAGGTCGACTTCCTGATGAACGACCGAATGCTGTATATCTTCAAATGGATGGATCGACTGTATTGGTATTTGATCGATCGACTCATGCTGGTGTGCAATTTCGACCAGATGAACTGATTGGATTGATATTCCTTCGACCGACTCCGACTGCTCTGGCCTATCGATCTTAATCTACTCATCGACCGATGTAGATGGTTGGTCTGACTCAATTGCTTCTGATGACTCAACGATTATAATTTATCCCTTCTTATTCTTTGCAAGTCATTCCTCGACTATGGCTACTAGCTAAACTGGTGGGGATTCTCTTGTCAAGTAAATTGTTGGGTTGATCACTATCCTTTTACTCGGTGTTGGATTCGTCCTGAATTCTAATTTTGATCGGGTCTCTATGACCTTTTCTAGGGTTTCCACAATGGTCAATATTTCGTGTATCTTATGCCTCCTTACTCCCCTTGTTTCAATCTATCAGAGTGCATTTTTGATTTGTTTGACCTACTGTTTTTGTACTTTAGATTTCTCCATGGATTCCTTTGTTCTAGATCCGACTGACGAGCTTAAAATATGATTCATTGTAGCAGTCTCCTGTCGGGTTTTCCTCTCTGTCTGATTGATTTTTTCAGTAATTTTGCTGGTGATACTAGCATCTTTTCTTGAATGACGGGGTCGTTAAAGTCGATACCTCTAGTCGATTAAAAAGTCTCTTGCTAGATCTCTTCTGTGTTGTAAGATATTTCTTCGAATTTGACTGCCTTTTTCCCTTTATCTTTTTTCTCTGGCTGCTTTCTTTTTCCGGGCGAAGGTCATGCAGGAACGATTGTTAGTGCTTCTAAGTCTTCAACAAAGGGTATTGCATATAACTCTACTTCTCTTTCCTCCTCCTCCTCTGTGTCAGTAAGGGGGAATACCAAAGGTAGTCCTAGTTGGTTAACTTCAGGAAGAATTTCTATCTTCTGGTATGCCTATCTTTCTAAGTCAGTGAAGATTTCCTTTGCCGTCAACTAATAATGTAACTCTGGTTTCGGGGCTGACTCCAATCCACACCAAATTTTGTTGCAATCGAGTTCTAACTGAATATGGAAGGGTGTCAGGAGGGCCCAATGAACCAGTTGCTTGATGCAACATATATGTGAGCTATCTTTTAAGTTTCTGACCCATAGTCGAAACATTTCTTGTGGAGGTAGCGATCTGGAGGCACTTGCCCACTCTACTGTGAAAATTCTATATTTTGCCATTGTTGGAACCTTCTTAATTGTGAATGCAGGTTCACCGACTAGACTATATTGATCCATTGCTATCTAGATTAATAAATAAGGGAATTTGATGGCCTTACCTGCTTCTTAGAATTCCTTGTAGTTAGTCCGGATGATGTTCGCCATGTATTTCGATTAGTTCAATATTTCTGCCTTTTTAAAGATTTAGCCGATTGACTCTACCATGGTCATTTTGACATCAGAAGCTCAAGTAGCTGGTGTAAAGCATAATAATACAATTATTGCACTGCATCTTGCGCAAGTCGGGGATATTGTTGATAAGTAACCCCTTGGAACTTTTTGTTGTTGTTGACCTGGTCAAAATTTGCATCCAAGCATTTGCATTTGAAGTTTTTGGGACCTTGACCTCCGTCTTTGGAATGCTGGTGATTCTGTGAATAAGCCCGCCTGTTATTGCTATCGAATTGTCGAGCTAAATATATCCATGGTGATACCGACTGACAACAAAATTTGTTTCTTGTTCCTTCCATTGCCCAAAGTCGATAACTTGTGATGCTCCTAAGAGGTGTGTGATTCGTGCTTTTGCTAGGAATTCTGTCTCAGGCTTCCAAAAACTGTCCTCCAACCCCCATTATGTAAAATTTTTCCACTACTTTCTCCAATCGATCTCCTCTAGTTGCAAATGTTGGATATTCTACATCCAAATTTGCAATGACGCTACGGTTGTTTTGTCGAACCTTTGTCTTGTTCTTGATCCTTCCATTGTCTCAAAGACTTGTCCTCTCATTCTCGTCATATCTAAGTCTAGTTCGATGATATTCAACAAGTCGAGGGAAGTTGCAGGTTTGCTCCATTGCTCGGTCAACTCTATACTCTGTTGCAGAGTAGAAAATAATAATCATGCGAAGTCATATGCGTCCTCCAAATTTATAGACGGGAGAGGGAGATTCAGATTAATTGTAGCCAATTGTTCCTTAAATTTGAGTGTCATTGTCATAACTGTTAGTGGTATGTTTGACTCGTATGAGGGGACGTATAGGGTAGTGCTTAGTTGGCATGCACGCAGGTCCTGTCGACCATTAATTGTAGCAATATCCACTTGGATTACGTTTGTGTCGAGTCGAACCGAAGTTATATTAGTGGCTATGCAATAGTCTTCTGCATTGCATTGAGCATTAATGTTCTTGTCATGTCCATTGGTCCTTTCTTGTCTCGTCTTAAATGTACTATCCTTTTGACAAGTTTCCTATTGTTGATGATTCTTAGTCGATGTTCTTGATAATTACTTTGTTCGTTTGTTCCCATCTATGATGGCTTTGCTCGCTTGATCTGGATTTGCCTCGATCAATCGATTGTCGCTTGATGAGGTTTTCTCGTAAGTCTGTAGATGGAGTTGTGTGTCAATCTTGTCTTTGTCCACTTTCTCTGTCGCTTAACGAAGATGATTCTTTCTCTCTCCATTCTACTCGTCCTTTACTTTTTCTTCCAAGCTTTGGAACTTATTTAATACTTATATTTTCCTATAACAGTTTCTTGTACCTTAATGCTATATCAAAATTCTTTATAAATGAATTTTAATTTATTAATATAAAAATGATATATCTCCTGATACTACTATTAATCTACACATTATTTTTTTCTGACTTCGACCAGACTGTTATATTTCCAGTTCTGATCGGTCCCTGTTGGAATTACTTTCTACAGACTTTGCCAACATGGTTCCTCATGTTTATGTATTATACTTCTTTAATCGAGCACCGTTAATTACTTTTTTAAATGGATTCCTTGACAAAGTTCGAAGTTGAACTGCGCCCATTGATCGAATATGTTCTATAACATAAGGACCAAGCCATGCCGTCTCTAACTTCTTGGGTTTTCCTTTGATACAATTGTTGTATAGTAGAACTAGGTCTCCATTTTCATCTCCTTCTTTTTTAGATGACGATCATGCCATGCTTTCTGTTGTTGTTTTTTAACTTATTGGTGGTGCATTGTTATTAATCTTCTTTCTTCTAGCTTATTCAATTGGTAAAGACGATCCTGCATGCTTTTGTCTTTTTCGAATTTAGAAACAACTGCTGCTCTATTTGAGTTGGCCCGAAAGTGAAGTGGGATCACAACTTCTTGTCCATAGACAATGTTAAAGGAAGTATGTCCCGTCAATCGCTTATAAGCAGATCTATATTCCCATAAGACTGCAGAAATTTTGTCGTCCCAGTCTCTCTTGTCGATGCGACAAATTTTAGTGAGTCCTTTATGTAGTGTCTTATTAAATGCTTCAACATCACCATTTGCTTCGGGATGGTATGTCATTGTTCTTCTGCGATCAACGAGAAATTTCTTTAGCAGGACTTAGATCGTCTCGTTTACAAAATGTGTCCCTTGGTCACTGATTAGTGTTAGTGGACATCCAAATCTTGTGATTATGTTCTCATAAATAAATTTCACTGCGACCTCTTTAGTGCATGTTTCAACTAGTTCTTCTTCCGCCCACTTAGTCACATATTTGACTGCAGTGATAATATATTTCATGCCTTTTATTCTTTCTCTTTGAGGAAATGGACCGACAAAGTCGACGACAGAGTTCTCAAATGGTCGATTAGGGTTGACCAACTGTAATGGAATTTCATTCTTCCACAAAGGTCGACCCATTCTTTGACACCTATCACATTTCTTGACCTATTCGAGACAATATTTATGCAGAGATGGAAACCACAAACCCGCCTGAAGTATCTTTTGCATTGTCGTGTCATCTTAAAAGTGGCCCCCAACTGGTACTGCATGTGCCTCATTAATAATGTCTTCTCTTTCATGTTCTAGAGCACATCTCCTTAAGACATCATCAAGTCCCATTTTGTATATATATATGTTTATGATTGTGAATGGTGCTACTTTTAGAGCTAACATTTTCTTTTAATTTAATAAGAGATCTTCGAGTGCCTTCCCCTCCTCCAAGAAATTTGTTGTTTCTTCCAGATCTTTTCGTGCTACTTCAAGATAGAATATATGTGCGTATGGAAGGTCATCCTCTATGTCGGTTGGGTCCTCCCCTGTCTCGAGTCGGGACAGATGGTCGGGCCTGATGTTCTTTTACCCGGGTTGGACGATTATATCGAATTCGAATTCTTGGAATATTAATAACTAACGATATATTTTTCCTTGATGAACATGCTTATTAACTAGGTATTTTAATGCGTGATGATATATAAAAAATGTGAATGGGTTCGTAAGTAAGTAATGTTGGAATTACTGCAAAGCAAATATCATCGACAAGGCTTCCCTTTCTGTGGTCGAGTTATTCATTTCTACTTTATGTTACGAGGAAAATCTCTTTATGGCTAGGGGTAAACCACAACAGACGAAAATGAATGAAGAAATCAACTCTAATCTCAAGTATGCTATATAAGCAAATATGCCAACAAGACAATATAAGAGGCCTACCTTGTCCAAACGTTCGATGAAGTCCACCATTGAGCACTTGAATCAAAGAAATATACATGCAACTAGTCCTCAACAACCAAGCAACACAAGCATATGGTGATAGTATATGATGTTATCACATTCGATAGCATAATCCATCAACATTCATAACAAATACGCCGATGGAATAATAATTAAAATATTTGCAAGATATTAATTGGACGAGAAAAGAGTATTTCTATTAAGATATAATCAACAGAAGTGAATGAGTTACAGACTTTCGTGTCGGCACAGTTCGGAACCGAGAAACTAAGTTCCTTCCAGTTGGGCCTCCACCACTTCAATCCTCTACCAAAGGCAAGCTCATATAAGAGAGACAATGAAACTCTCAATCAATAAGGGAAGATCTTGGGGGTTGAACAATGTGTTCAGACTTAAAGGATAAATGGATTCAAACTCAATGTGAAGTGAATAATTTCTGCAAAGTAACTTTGCTCTCAATGTTGAATTCTTTCTCCTCTTTTCCATAGCTCGGATTTGGCTCATTTATAGCCTTTAAATGGAACTGAAGGGTCGAGTTAGAATGTTTCTAGTATATGGAAGGCCAAGGATCATTGATCTCGTGATGTGACATGGAAACTCGACACAATTTTTCCATTTTGGGCACATTTCCCGATGTACGTGGGCTATAGTGGTGCAACCTACATATACACATGCTGTAATGTAGGCATGGCACGTATATGTGGAAAAATGATGTTCTTAGCTCTGGGATTTGCAAAAAGGGACTTCAAGTCCGCATAGGGAAATGAAAAAATACCTTTTGTGTAAGATTGCATGGGGTGAGGCAAATCTTGCTATAATATATGCCCCCTAATGTGTGAGGTCAGAGGAGTATCTCCGATGGCCGAAATACATTATAAAAACCCAGAAGTGGAGTAATGGGGACCCAATTGGAAGAACTAGTTGCTCATTACAATCTGTATTGACTTTGCATACATGGCTACCAATTTGAATTACACTATAGATCCATGTGAAAATATACCAAATAATTGTCCATGGCCATGAATAGGCAAATGCAAATGTGGTTACATGCCAAAGACTGTCATAGTCACGAATAAGGCCTAGAAAAACTAGTCTCAAAATCAATTTGAAGATATCTGTATACAATGGAGTACAATCTGATCTCCCATGATCACTGAAGTCACATAGGTACTGGTCAAATGAAAAGGTAGCAATAGCTCAGGAAAGCTGCGACTGCAAACTGATGTCTTCAAGTCTTCTACACAATCCGCTAAAAGGTGCAAGTCTACATCATGTGAATAAAGGAGTTCAGGTCGAACACAATGAGACTTCGTTTGATTACTGGTCATTGAGGTATACCGTTAACAAATGTGAGATAACCTACCGATGATGAAAGTAGGTATCAAGGCACCGAGTACATACTTACAAGTGTGAATAAAGGAGTCGCGGTTGAACACTTGAAGAATCCATCGATCAGAAGACATTGATGTATTCCCAACTATCGATGGTGAGAGAACTTGCCACTAATGACTCAAGCCTCTAGCTACTCACAGGAATCTAGGTATTGTTTACATAATAGATGAGATGAAGTCAATGGAAAGAGACCCGCTGAAAGGAGAGAATTAAGACATCTCTCATCATTCAGAACGGGGTACAAAGAAGGAGCTTGATGATTTGGAGGAAATTGGACGAAGAACATGTTCACAAACCAACGACCTTGTGCGTCTTTCACGTGTGCCAAGTGCAAGTGATACACAAAAAAGACCCTCTGAATAGCAACCAATGAGGAAAAATGCTGACAAAGGCGCCGAAACCACCAATAAGGCTAATGGCATCCAAGACACTGCACGAATACCAATGTGTGAATAAATGTCTTGCCGTCGAATACAAGGGAAACCACCTAGTCAATGACCAATGATGAAATGTCGACTGCTGGGTACAAGGTTACCTACCAATGAGAAAGTAGGACCAGGGTGCGTAATAGAGCCACAACTTCATGTGATTCTGAGACAAACTGAGGGTATGACCGACATGCAAAGTCAAGAGTTACGAGGAATGGCCAACACAGGTTGATAGACATCCTTTGAACAAGAGCATGAGACATATGAAAGAATTTGACAACATAGACTCAATGATGAAACCATGAGATGCAGGAGGCATCAATCAAACTCTCCATAGGGATTGGAAGAGTAAGCAGTCATGGGAGTAAACTCTCTATAACGAGTTCATCTTCCTAAGGCCATGCTAAACCCAAAATTATGATGACAAGTGAACTAAAATTTTTTGTGCTCTGTTCAAAGGCAATACAATTGCTGCCAATATAAGATAATACTCCCTTCCCGCCCATCTTTTTTTGTTTTTTCATAGTAAAATGAATGCTATGATACATAGGAGGAAACAAGTGTCGCAAGCAAGCAAAACTAGTTCTAGACTTGAACATACCTATGCTCGATGCAAGGAGGTGCATGTAGGAGATGGACACTTGGGGGAATGCTCTCTCCTGGGTATAGGGTGTCAAATTGTGAAGGATATAAACAAGGCTCTGCTTGGTTGATGATGGAAAAATGCTGAGGCAAACGGTTTATAATGCAAAGCAAGAACCGACAATAGGCTTAATACTGCAAGCAAGGGCATGATATGCAATCACAACTTAACGCCAAAATATGTCCTTTTTCATTATCTTAGTCTACTTGGTTTGAAAAAGGGATAAAATTGTACCAAATAGGTGTCCTTTCAAATCCAATTTACGAGTGTGAAAGAGACAAGTTCACTCAACAATATTTTTGCTTTTTGAAAACGAGTGGGAAAAGAGCTTAAATCAAAATTGCCTGGGAGTCCTCTAGGTATAGGTCAGCATGTTTATGAGTGAGAAATTAGGTTCAACATAAAGTCGTGTATTAGCTATAAGGGACTCTCGGTCCTATGGAAAAAATCTCTTCATGGGCACCAAATGAAGCAGAGGATCTAACTAGGGTACCCATGTTTGGTAAGTCTCTACCATTTGATAACGGCACGTCTTGTAACAGATGGAGAGTTATGCGTCGCTAAAATGGGTTCGTACCTAAGGCATATGAGTGACAGTTATAGGACAATGCAAGTGTGTATGATGGAACATATACCTATCCTATATGCTGGGTAGCGAAAATACATGTCGTAGTTATGAACGGTCGACATAACGCTAAAAACCACAAGAATCCCTGGAGAAAACTACAAAAACCAACTCAATCCATTGCTGTATTAGTCCATTAGGCGAAAATATGATCCAGAACTATGCAAAGTGGGTAAAAATTGCTATAAATAGTAATAAACCAAATTTTATTATGTCATTTGACTTTTTTACCCAAATAGTGAATTTTGGACCAAATTACCTCCGATCTTCAACTGGTGATTGCGGAAGCGACGAGTGACGGAATCAACGACCATCTGAACCAAGTAATTCCTCTTCCCCTCCTCTTTCTTTCTAGTGGATTACATTTTGTATTTAGGTTTGGATTTTTAAGCAATCTAGGGCGCAAATAAAAGGTTTAGGTGTATGCAGGCTACCATTCATCAGGTCGCATAGACGCGGCTGTCTAAAAGACAGTCGACGTATACTGAGCCCTATACGCGACTGTGAATGTTGCAGCCCATGTATATGTCCGTAAACAAAGTTTTTGATGGTTGTTAACTCAAAAAGTGATGTTTCTCTGGCAAGATGGTGCTAGAGTGGAGGGAAAGGGAACATGAGGAGGTAGATGTTGCTGTGGTAAGAGATCCGGGGGCCCAAATGGCCTTGAAAATATGCGGCTTGTTCAAGTTTTGGGCACTCAAAGGGATGAGGGCCCAAGTGAGGTTACTATAGTTGCTCGTGGATTACTAGGATCCAGGCAGTGAGACCTTCAACCTTTATGGGAAACTATTAAGGATTGAAGTCGAGGATATTTATTTCTTGACATGGTTGTCGTGTCAGGGTGAGGTGGTGAACCTCAAAGCCCGGGGAGTTGGGAGCAGTATGAAGATAGAAGAATACATAAACACTCACTGCATTGCAGGGACTGAGAAGGTCGGGAGTCAACTCCCCATCCAAGCGATAAACAATCTAAGCCTCAATATTGTTGTCCACATTTTGACCCCGATCACAGGATCAACTTCATTGCACTAGGCATCAAGGCCGCTTATGTTCTACTCCATAGAGTGTTTGAGACCCACAATGTACGATTGGTGCACCTTGCTACTGGCTAATATGAAGAGCCAATTGATAGAATGCAAACAGGGTGATAAGGGGAACTCCGAGTTTGCTTCCATCTTATGTAGCTATTTCTTCGAGCGGGTTCTAGGTTTGGGACCTAGAGTTGAGATAATTCCTCAAGGACCTCGCGATCCATCCATGGCACGGTGGACCGAGGAGATGAGACGATAGGGGGGAGGTAGGGTTCCCACACCCTACAACGATGATTTCTTTTACCGGTGGAGACGACATGTCATTGCTCTGGATGACTACCCCTATGCAGGGATCGACTTCAAAGGTGACCCTGACATGACATTGCCACTAGGGGCCACCTACAGGGACATAGGTATGTCAAAGTTTTTAAATATTTCATTTTTTTGTATTTTTGTATAGGAAAACAAAAATATTTTTGGATCATGTTTAAGTTCTAACTAGACACGTATGTGATGGAGACGTAGGTCCGCGACGATCGGACGAGCTTCCATGACATCGTTGGAGGCACCAGGGAGATGAGGCGACGGGAGGAGAAGTAGAGAGAGTCCTTCAAAACGTGCAGGGAAACCTGTCTTGTTTGACATAAAGGATTCCAATGGTTTAGGTAGAGGATTTTCCATAGGCTATGCAATGACAGGTGGTTGGCATGCCTAGTGCTTGGGTTCGACTCTTTCGACTTCTTGCAAATGTCGTAGTTTGTTATCATGAAACACATCTGATGCCACAGGCGTAGATGTCATGGATTTGTATTATTTGCTGTATATATGTATTGAGGGTGTTGGCCCCAATTTTGTACTATAAACATCATATTTTTTGAAATATATAGAAAACATGGTTCTTCGACTTTACTTATGTTACAATGTGTACATTGATGATAATGTTTTCTTTGCTTTAGTTATGTGACAAATGCCAATCTAAAATGAAATTAGCATAAGCATCAAATACATAATTAGAACTCCTAGGTATGTGATGATAAGTAATAAAATCAAATTGTCGTTCTAAAAGGCATACCTGTAGGAATTGTCGGAGTAACATAGGGTCGCGCACATGGTAACTGTCATTCAATTGACATACTACTAACTGGGAATCCAGGTGAACCTCAAAAGAGAGAATACCATGTGAAATGGCATAGCACAAAAGTTCTATAATGATGCTCTATTTAGCCACATTATTCGTGGATGGCCCTAGGAATATGCCACCTGAAGACACTAGTAGACCCTCGGGTGAGTAAACCACCCAAGCAGAGAAAGCCAAGTTCCATGTATGACAACTGGCTCCATTTGTGAATCCTAAGTAGATCAAAGACTCCGTTGACATATGCCAACCAAGGGAAAACTCGATAAGGAAGCTGAAGACAAAAATAAAGGGAAAAGATATATACACTAAATTACATTAGTGTACAAAGAGTTACGCCCAAGCTTGGGGCTCTAGCGTAATATCTTTTCAAGTAGATCCCATTCCTGGGATCGACCAACATGTTCCCTTCATTATCTTCTAATTCATAGGCTGTTTTTTCTAAGACACGTCATATGATATAGGGACCATGCCACATGGGTTTGAACTTGTCTGCCCCCAATGGTTTTTTGGCTTGATCATATAAAAGGACCAAGTCACCCTCAACGTACAACTGAGGACAAACAAACTTATCGTATTGGACCTTGACCCATCTTTATTCGCTTTGATAGTTGTAGAGGTGTCTCGACGATGCTTGTCAAGGCTCTTTAGGTGTACAAGGCATCGCCCGAGATCGAACGTGCCAGGGAGTAGTGCGACTGCCAATATAAGAGAAGGGATTTCACATTCAATAGGTAAGATCGACTCCACACTGTGTACTAACTGGAAAGGAGAAAATCTGGTGGTAGTCTTGACCAAGGATCAATATGCACAAAGTGTGGGATATAGCATAATATGCAAGTCAGATTTGTTCTGGCTGACGGTTTTTTGCAAAATGATCTTGAGAGACTTGTTGACGGCCTCTACCTGTCCATTTTCCTGGGAGTAGTAAGGGGAAGAATGACCATTCTTAAACCCCAGCTTGGATGCTAGCTCTTCCATCATTTCATTCTGAAAGTGACTGCCATGATCAGTGACAATATCACTCGGGATTCTGAACCTCGCGATAATTTGATTGAATATGAAGAAGGCAACAATCTTCCCATCGGATTTAACTATAGGCATGGCCTCAACCCACTTAGAAAAGTAGTCTACAACCATGATAATGTGTTGATGCCCCCCAACCGAAGTCAGGTTGCAATCCACAAAGTCCACCCCCCACTTAGTGAAGGTACCAACGGTAATGACTGGATGGAGAGGGGCTGGATGGGAGCGCATTTTCCAAGTGAAAACCTGGCAGGGGTGACACTTCTTAACCGCTTCAACGCAATCTTTAAAGATAGACGTCTAGAAATAACCGGCTCGCAAAATTTTCTAGGCTCTCGCAAGCCTAGATATATGACCACGATAAGCCCCACTGTGGCAATCGTTTAGAATTGAATCGGCTTCTTCATGATTTAAACAACGACGCATGATATTGTCTATTCCTTGATGATACAGAGTGTCATCGACGATAGGGTAATTCTTATCTTGGTATCGTACACGCCGTCGGTCATCTCGTGAGAGATGCTGAGGGAACTTCAAAGTTTGAATATAGAGAACAATGTCTCCATACCAAGGGTTAGACGACGAGACAAGGAAAATGTGTTCATTCACAAAAGAATCAACATGAATAAAATCCTCGTCCAATCGTGGGAAGTCGGATATTAAATTTGCAAATACTAGTGATTTCTTGGATTTCGTAGAAGCGAAATCGAGATCAAATTCTTGTAAAATGACAATCCATTTATTGTATATCCTGCCTATGATACGCCTGGTAAGGACATATTTAAATGGATTGACAATGGAAACCACAACAGTTTTGCAAAGTAATATATAATGGCATAATTGTTGGAGTGCGTGGACAACAACCAAAGCTATCTTTTCAACANTGACTAATATAGTAGATGACATGCTCACGGAGCTCATCATCCTCCTGAACCAAAACCATACCAATCATTTCTTCAGACGCGGTGACATAAAGCAAGTAATCTCTATTGTAGTCAGGAGACTTCAACAGAGGCATCGATACCAGATCTTTTTTCAAAGCATCAAAGGACTCTTGGGCTCACTCATCCCAGATAAAAGGGGCGTCCTTCTTCAAAAGACACATGAAACCCTTAGTAATATTGACATAGTTTACTATAAATCAATGTAAAAAGTTATCTTTCCCCTGTAAACCTTGAAGTTGTCGAATAGTGTGCGGGGGAGGCAATCAAAGTATTGCCTCAACCTTTAACAGATCTACCATGATCCCAGTCTCAAAGACTAAAAACCCTAGAAGACATCCATACCTAACGCAAAAGATGAATTTATGAGGGTTCAACCATATTTGATAATGACGACATCTTTTAAAAACTAGCCGAAGGTGCTTAGGGTGATCCACTCTCTTACGAGAGTGAGCAACAAGATTGTCAAGATAAGCTTCAACCATATGCTTAAGATCATGGAATTCGAAGGTCATAGCATGTTGGAAGGTCGCTCTGACATTTTTAAGGCTGAAAGGCATCTTACGGTATGCGAAGGTACCCCAAGGACAAATAAATTCTGTCTGATGTTGATCCTCGAGTTTAATTTGAATTTGGTTATACTTTGAAAATCCATCCATGAAATAAAAAACTTTGCTTCCCGCACACTTGTCGAGAATCTGATCGATGAAAGGTGTCAGGAAGTTGTCTTTAGGATAGGCTTTGTTCAGGTCATGGAAATCCATGCATACATGGATGGTTCCTTGCTTCTTATTTCCAAGAACAAGATTGGATACCCATTCAGTTAAGGGAACTGGGTAGATAAAGCCAACATTAAGTAGTTTTTTCTACCTCTGCCTTAATAGTAGGGGCCTTCCGGGGATTGACAATTCTAAAACATTGTCGAATTGACTTAACATCTGGGTAAGTTTTAATCTCATGTTTGACAATTTGAGGGTCGATTCCTGGCATCTCTTCATATGACCAAGCAAATACATCTTAGAATTCCTTGAAGATCTCAGTGCAGATCAGGATTTCTTCTGGTGAACAATCTGCACCGATGTGTACATTTTCAATCTTGCCAGGGGTACGAGAGATATCGATCACGATGGTAGGAGAGATACTCACCATATTTCCTTCTGCATAAATGCCGTGCGTATCAAGTGGAACTACGACGTGACCGACTATATCACTCAGAGTGGATTGAAAGTCATCTTTCTTGATTCTAGCAAGCTCTGGAAGAAAATAAGAGTGATGGTGCATATCACCCCAAGGTTTGTCAGAACCATTCATGGCCTCGATGATAGCTTCATCTGAAAGCAAAATCTCATCAAGGAAGTCATGTGAGAAAGACGACGAAGTGTCCCACACAGACTTAAGAACATGATCCTCCTCATCTGTCTACGAGGTAATAGGATCGGGATCGGTAGAATAATCAAGAACAACTTGATACACTATCTCTGTTGCCGATAGCGACATGTCCATTCAAACATGCGAGTGACCTTCACAAGATGCAGTCGAGGAAGGTAGAGTCCAAGGATTGTTAAAATAGGAAGTGCAGAAAGGAACGAACCTCTATGATGAAACAGGCCTACTGGACATGGCGTAAACATGGTGAATCGGTGCCATGAAGTCGAAGGTACCCATAAGGGATGAATACATTCTGACACCAATATTCTCAGTTGTTGACTAAGAATTGTCAACCACGGGGATCAATGGTCTAACAGATGCACTGGGGCTAGCATACGCAAAGGACAACTGGTCGATCGTCATGATATTCCCATCGTGAGGAAAACAAAGAGTGCAGAATATGAACGATATGACGACAATCATAGCATAAGTCCAATTGCGTCCTAGTAATAAGTTATAATCGAGGAGCGCATAAACCACCTCGAAATCCACCTCTACCATCTTCCCACCTAATTAGAGCAGAAAGGCATGAAGAATACTGTGAGGGTGTAAGGAACGACCTTCAAAAGCAGTCAACATGGTCGGAGACTGAGAGAGAGTCGAAGAGCCGAGAGCTTTCCAACAGATTAAAGACATCACACATGTTGTAGTGTCTTCATCAACAACCGCATGCTTGATGGTATACTTTAAGTAACCCATGTGGATTTGGAATGCCACATGGTAAAGAAAGCAAGGCTTCACATATGTGATGTAAAACTTGATAACTTTCAAGCCACTAGGGTCTAGAGCCCCTAACGCATATAGCAAGGCATTCCTCTGTGAAGGACACATCTGGAGTACCTTCAGGGCCGACATCGCACAAGGGGTTTGATCTAGGTCCTTAGCAATAGAGTAATTATGAGCGAATCTAGCATNTGGCTCTGGTTTTTTGATCTGCAAGGGATTCTCCGGAGGAGGAGGAGATTCTAGACTAGGTACAATTTGTGGAGAATTGTAATTGCGAGACTGAGTGGCTACATTAACCTGAGAATTGACCATATTGATTCACAAATGGTCACCGTCCTGTGCTGGTGGGTTTTGACTCCCACCGAACACATTTCTAGCATTTGAGGAGATCGAGGCCATGTGCTAGTTATGTGGGAAAGGATTCGTCAGCACAGCGGGAGGTAGAGATAAGATCCTCACAACTTCCACAAGTTTGGGGCATAAATGAGTAAGATGATTGTCTGTACAAATCTTACAGGGAAATTGCACCTTACACCTTTCTTTCTTGCCCTCAAAAACATTATTATTCGTCCTCTCATTATTACCATTTTCCTTGGGTTTATTATTATTCTTCCCACCCTTACAATTATTATTACGTCCTTTCTTCTTATTCCCACTTAGTTGTTGGTTACCATTTGGGCCGGTCGACGATTGCATGGAATGTATATCCACTGACTGAGTGGGATTGGAAGACATAGACAAAGCTGACCCTCCTGCAGATTGGTTTAGAGACAACTCTTTCAAATGTCTTGTCATCGAGTCTGCGGATTTCACATTGGCGAAGCTTACAATGCCATCGACATGAGGCTCGAGCTTTTGTCTAGGGTCATAGTTTGACCTCGATGCGTCTAGAAGAAACTCGTATAATATCCTAGACTGAGAATATATAAGATCTAATTGCTGGGCTTTGAAGATTGCTTCTTCCTCAGATGTAACCTCAGATGTAGAAACATCCTTCGAAATAGGAGGATATAAAGACTTAAGTAACCACTCTAACAAGAATTCTAGGGGTATGCAGGTCTTGATCAACCTCTTTCGTCTACGCCACTCCTGGATGTGATCTGAGATATGAGTGGCTTTGTTCTGGCATAAGGTCGACATAAGTTCTAGGCCAACATCGTAACGAACCGACAATTGGAAGTGGTTAAGGAAGACTAAAACTATTTAACTAAAGGTCATGTAGGCCCCCCTCAATAGCTCGATATACCATTTCGCAGCAACCCCTGTGAGGGTGCGTTGAAATAATATTAACCAAAATGAATCATTGTTAAGGGAATTCAAAGAGAACCATAAGTGAAAGTTGGTAACGTGATCACCAGGATCCTCTCCATTCTTGCCTTGGAATTTTTGAATATCTGAAGGAAGCTTCGTGGGAACGGGGGGCCATGTAGGATCATGACACACATGGTTGTTCATCAACTTAGACAAGTCTAGCAGATTGAGCGTGGCCAGAAAAAGGGAGACGGGGTTGCAACATCTAGCCCCAAGCTCCCTGGAAATATTGTGTTTGGGGAATCACAACCCATCCAGGGTTCTGGTAAGCACCATGTCTCTGTCTAGGATTGTAAGACCCTCCTCCAGGATGATTCATAAGGGGTTGGTTGGGCATCATTCTAGTAGGAATGTTCTGATGAGGGTTACAAAAAATGCCCCTAATGAGAGTGGCTCTAGGTTGAGGTTTGCCCAAGGTATGAAATTGACCTCCTCCAGGTGTGAATTTGGAGGATAAAGGTGGATTCATCATGACAAATGTGTTGGTCGGAATCAACACTGAGGAGGTGAGAGTAAAGGATGGAAATTGAGCAGAAGCTTGTCTACCAGGTTGGTTACTCCACCCATAAGCAACATGATTAGACCCATGGTTAAAAGAAGGAATTCCTCCCATGGTAGGAGTCGTTTGAGGGATCTGAGAGCCACCAAACGAGAATAGAGTATAAGGAAGAGCTGTGCCCCCAAGTCTAATGCTAGCATTAGGGCCAATGACCGGAATGAAGTTTGAAAACTGCGATGTAAAATTCAGCATACCATAGGAAAAAGGACTAGAGGCCATTGGGATGGACTGAACATTATAGCCCGGTGAGTGACCAAGATACCCAAATGGGCTCATAGCAATAGGTTGAGTATTCACTATAAGACGCGCAACAATGATAATAGGTGCCTTCGGCACTACAACCATTGTGGTTGCAGGAGTCGAAGGGGTACCATTAACTATAGTAGGTATGGGAGTCGAAAAGCTCCCAATATCTTGATGACTCAGTTCAATACTCATCCTTGTAGACTCACAAGTCTGATAAGTGGAGGTGTGTGTACCATGTTTAATAACTCTATGCCTTTTAGAAGGCAAAGACTCAAAATGCGGTGGTAACTGTAATAAGCGGCAAGACCTACGGGGAAGCTGGTCCGGCTCCACGATGACTTAAGATTCAATATATAAAAGACAAATCCTAAGGCCAACTAGTAATCAAAGAGCGTACCAAAAATAATCAAACGACCGATATGCACATAAACATGATAAAGTGGCTGAAAGGGCCTCCCTCCCTAAAGTAGGTATGCCTCACCCAAAAGGGGCCTGAGACTCCCTACTAAAGATCGGAGGTATCAGAATCAGTTATAAGGGCCCTCGTGGACTTAACAACTAGTTGGTCAAATCCCCCCAGAGAGGTAATCCTCCATAAAGGCTATGTGTTGTCCGAACCTTATCTGACCCAGGGTACCTACAGAATAACCCCTGTAAGTAACCTATGTGGTACCTAAGTGAAGAAACTAAGTAACCACCGTATAAGCGATGCACATGCGGACAGTCGTAAGTAAGGTCCACCGTATGGGTAGGGTAACAAAGCTTGAAACCTTGAAAGCACAGCCTCTCACAGAGGTAAGGGCACTAGAAATATCCCCATAAATATATCTGACGCTAATAAGGTATCGGGGGGATATCCCTTCAACCGACCTCACGCGACCCTATGATTAACTTCGGTGTAAGCGAAGCCCCCTGATATTACCGATTATACAATGGATTTATCCACTCCCTTAGTCATACACATATGTTGATTTAATAGCCTTGGAGAAGTTTACTCAATAAATCCTATTCTAAGGCACTAAATCCTAAGCTAGTTTGTGCACCCTAGAAAATAAAATCGTTACTAATCAATTTTAAATTATAGCATTAATTTTAATGGCCTTGCTTACTCAAAAGGTGCGGTCGTGAAACTAGTGATGTTATGACTCAACAAGTAAAATAAATGAATATGAATACAATGCAAAGTCCTAACTTCAATTTCCAATAAATGATATGCTTCTTAAAAATGCAATTTTCAATTCAATTCTGCAATTCTAAATAAAAATGCAATATTTCTTTACATGCACTAAAATAAACGACAAAGACTCAAGAGATCAAAATGCCAATCAATGTAAAATGCCTAATATTTTTGTATTTTCAATATAAGAAAAATGAAAATGTAAGGACTGAACAACAACTTGATATAAAGACTCTACTGCGTATAGAAAAAGACATCCCAAGTAGGATATCAAGGAGAAAAACACCCAACCTAAGGTGCAAGGACAATCAAAATGAAAATATAATGAGAAAGGCACCGCCCAAAAATTCAACCAAAGACAGGTTTCCTGTCATTCCACAGAGACCCAAGAAGACTCAACAATCATCAAAACCTACCTAGCAACCACCAAACCCAACAATCAAGCAACAAAGGTTGGTGTATGCGACTGATCAAGGGAAAAGCGTGTATGTACACAACTTGCAAAAGGACATCACATGTATGTACGCGACTATCAAGAAAAAACCTGCGTATATGTTTCAATATACAAGTAGGCTAAGGAGAAGGCTGAAAGACTTAGACCTAGAGTGAACAGAGGACATCAAGTAATCATACAACAAGAAACTCAATATGAATGAGAGAAATCTAAGGAGAAAAACACTCCAAACCCCGAAAAAGAAGATTCAATCCCCAGTATGGTCGCCAATTCTGTTACGAGGAAAATCTCTCTATGGCTAGGGGTAAACCACAACAGATGGAAATGAATGCAGAAATCAACTCTAATCTCAAGTATGCTATATAAGCAAATATTCCAACAAGACAAGATAAGAGGCCTGCCTCGTCCAGACGTTCGATGAAGTCCACCGTTGAGCACTTGACTCAAAGCAATATACCTGCAACTAGTCGTCAACAACCAAGCAACACAAGCATATGGTGATAATATTTGATGTTATCACATTCGATAGCATAATCCATCAACATTCATAACAAATACACCCATAGAATAATAATTCAAATATTTGAAAGATATTAATTTGACGAGAAAAGAGTATTTCTATTAAGATATAATCAACAGAAGTGAATGAGTTACAGACTTCCGTGTCGGCACGGTTCAAACCAAGAAACTAAGTTTCTTCCAGCTGGGCCTCCACCACTTCAATCCTCCACCAAAGGCAAGCTCATATAAGAGAGACAATGAAACTCTCAATCAATGAGGGAATAGATTGGGGGATGAACAATGTGTTCAGACTTAAAGGATAAAGGGATGCAGACTCAATGTGAAGTGAATAATTTCTCCAGAGTAACTTTGCTCTCAAAGTTGAATTCTTTCTCCTCTTTGCCATAGATCAGATTTGGCCCATTTATAGCCTTTAAATGGAATTGAAGGGCCGAGTCAGAATGTTTCCAGTATATGGAAGGCCAAGGATCATTGATCTCGTGATGTGACATGGAAACCTGACACCATTTTTCAATTTTGGGCACATTTCCCGATGTACGCGGGTTGTAGTGGTGCAACCTGCGTATATGCACGCTGTAATGTAGGAAGGGCATGTATATGTGGAAATATTATGTTTTTATCTCTGGGATTTGCAAAAAGGGACTTCAAATCTGCATAGGGAAATGGAAAAAGGCCTTATGTGCAAGATTGCATGGGGTGAGGCAAATCTTTCTATAACACTTTATTCAACTTTCGATTGGCATACACGTTCGGGTGGTCAATTGTGTTGCCATATGGTTTCACTAGAACCAACCCGACAATGACATTTGAGGCATCAACATGTTCATGAAACCTTCTCGACCAGTAGGGGAATTTTAGTATGGGGGCTTTGACCAATTTTTTCTTTAAAATTTTGAATGACTCCTGAAATTCTTGACTCCATCTAAACTCAATTTCTTTCCTAAGCAGCTCATCCATTGGGAAAGTGATATCTGAATAGTGGCGTATAAATTTTTGGTAATACCCAGTATGTCCAAGGAAGATTTTAATCTGTTTCTGATTTAAAGGTGGCTTCAAGTCGAGGATAATTTTTATTTTTTCCATGTCGAATTTTACACCATCCTTACATACCACGTGGCCTAAGAGAATTCCGATTGGTGTGGCAAATATGCACTTCTTAATATTGAGAGACAATTGGATTTGTATGCATCGCTCAAGCATTAATCTAAGCCATTATATATGGTTTTTGAATAGGTTGTGTATAGTCCAATCATCGAAGTAGACATCTATTGTCTTGTAGATGAATTCTTGAAATGATTTTACTACTATTGTTGAAAATGTTGTTGGGGCATTATTTATCCCAAATGGAATTACCTTATAGGTGAAGGAGCCAAATTCAAAGACAAATTTCATCTTCGGTTGATCTTCTTTATCTATAGGCACTTGATTGTATCCAAAAAATCCATCTGTGAATGGGTAGCATTCATGACCTGCAACTTCATTAATTATTTCATCGGCGAATGGAGTGGGGAACATATCTGTTAAAGTTATTTTTTTGAGACCTCTGAAGTCGACGCAAATTCTTAACTTTTTAGGGTCATGCTTCTTCGATTGAACCACCATAGGAATTTCCCATTATGCTTTGTTGATTAGATATGTGATGCATGCTGATAACATTCCATCGATTTCCTTCTGAACGATGGGCTTGAATCTGTGAGCTAATTTGTAAGGTCTCTTTTTGATCAGCTTTGCTCCAGGAATGAGTTGAATTTTCATTTCTCCCATTTTTTCTACAAGTCCTCTTAGATGTTTATAGTCTCATGCAAATACATCTTGATATTCTTTGAGTAAGTCGACTATGTCGGCTGTCTCCTTCTCCGTCCAATACTCGCCTACTCATGCCATTTTGGGTCGATCGTCATTTGATATGTCAAACTCTTTTGTCTTTATTTTAGCATTCAACCACTCTGGTGGTTTTGCTTCTTCGAGATGTCGATCCCCTTCTTCTATTTTGGTGAAGCTTTTAGGGAAGATAGGTTGTTCAATTTCCTTATTTTCTTCCTTAGATATTTTTAATATTGATTTTACATAATTTTGCATCGATGGGTGGTCACTTCTCCATTGAAAACTTTGGCTAAGACAGATTGTATTTTCCATATCGATTCTTTGTGCTGTGGTATTTTCATTATTCTTTGTCGAAACAAGGTGACAAGTTGATGTCGATCCTACGTCGACCGTCATCTTCCCTTTTTCCTTTTGTATGGTTGGTGTCGATTTTTCTAGGAAGCTTTTAATTTGTTGTGCTATTTCTCTTAGATGTTCCTCCTCCGGAATAAATTCAAAGTCTTTGATAAAATTTTCTTTAATGTCAGACCAATTGAGTGTATAGCCACATGGTTCTTTGATTTTGTACCATTTATTTCGTATTTCATCTAGCGTGTTTGGAAACATGTGCGGCCATACCCTTTCATCTCTATATCCTATTCTACACCATTCATTCTCACACCAGTGGATATGTTCGATTGGATCATACACAACCTTGAAGATAGGGATGTCAGCTACTTTGGATAATTTCTTTTCTCCAAAGCATTCTACAAAGTAAGTTGATAAATTTTTCCATGTTTGTAGTTTTGGGGAATGTGTTTCCCACCATCTTGCGGCTTGGCCTATGAAGATTTCCACGAGGCTTTGAGTTCTGCCTTATTCTTCGACATATTTAGAAACTTCCTCGACCTGCATCGACGAAACATTTCGTTCGTTGTAGCGTAACGTCTTTTTCATCATGTTGTCGATCGAAATAAGTGTAGGTGTTTGTCAAAGTCTCTTTTCATACACTATAGGTACTTCTTAAATTGAATAGCATGTTCTGGGACATTTATTTGGGAAGGCTTCAATGGTCCAACAATATTTTGAGTGCGCTTCATAATTTTCTATTTGCCGGTTGTATAGAGATGAGTCAAAATTGTGTCCGACCGACAGGGGATATTCTAGTGAGATTTATCCTTACGTGTTTGGTTCGACATAATATCTTTTTTCATTGATTATTTGGTACAGACATCAAGCTTCTTGATCTTCGTCCAATGATTCACTCCAAGGTTTCCCTTCATTAGGGTATAGAGGGATTATTATTTTCTTCCACTCCCTTTTAACTTGATTCCGTCCTTTTCTAGGGAGATATTGGCTTTCATTTGTCGTCCCCATGGCCAATCGAAAAGTGATGCATAAGCCGACATTCCTTCAACTAAGTCGATTACCTCGAAGTTGACTAGTGTAGCTATACCCATAATTTGAGTTTTGACGTGTCTGAGTATACCTATAGGATCTATTAATCTTTTATCTGCAAGATTGAGGTAATTCAGTGTTGGTGCTAATGAAGGCCGACCCAGTCGTATCCGCGTATCCTGAGGTAGGATATTTACTTGTGATCCTAAGTAGATGACTACCTGGTTAATCAATACCCCATGAATTTCCAAGTTGACCTGTGGGTCATAATATTTATTCTTATAGGAAAGTTGCCTGATATCTTTAGATGGTTTTTGTCCTTATTTATACTCTCTTAGTATATTAAGTAGATTCAACAATCGACCGACTGAATGATTTTCCTTTAGGAGCTGTAAAAATTCTTGTACAATGTCTTCATTTTGTTTGGCTGGTCTTGATTATAATTTTTGAAGAATTTAAGTGCTTCCCTCATAATCTGTTCTTCTTTGTTTGGATTTGGAAACTGACTAGACTTCCCTGGCTATCGATATTGTAAGGGGATATTATTAATATCCTGTCCTACACTTGATCTAGTAACGATATGTAAGTTCTTTGAATTTAACACTTTGTGTTTAGAGACTGCATGTAGAAGGTTTACATTATTTTTGGTCATGATCTTATCAAGTACTATTAGACAATCTTCGAGTGAATGATCACTGACACCACATATGTTACAAAATTTTAAGTCAACCCGATCTTTTATTGGGAAGTTAGGGATAATGTGGTCGTCTTTCCATCAATTGTAATAGTAGGGTTGACCTCAGACTTGGAACCCAGCTCGACCTCGACCATAGTAATCAGTTCTTCTCTCGTAGTTGTTACTCTGATCAATTGCTTCTATATGATATATGGTGTGCATGTTTTTTCTATTTCATGCATTTAGTCGACACTTATATGTTCTATGGCTATGCAATTTTCAAATACGACACCACTTGGTATTTTTCAAGTTGTGAGGACAATATTGCATGGTATGGTCAGTTAGAGTTTCACATAGGTTACAATATGTCTCAGCTTGCACGCGTTGTGCATATACTACTCTTGGTACTTGATCGTTGATGCTACATGTATCTTTGGTGTGACCGTCTTCACAGCATGTGGTACACCACAAATAACTTCTTCTTAAGGTTATATTTTTGATGGTCTGCTGTAGATGTTCTAATTTTTTTTCTAGCCTTTCTGTCGATGAGGAAGTCGATGGGTCATCATTGTTTGACTCAACACATCACGCTTTCTCTAATGCATCTTCACATGAGGTTATCTCGTAGAGTTGTAATGAAGTTCTGATTCGTTGTAGTAATCCAAATACATACCATTGTACTAGTAGAATTTGATCGATTGCCGATAGGATTTGGCTAAGTAGATATTTGAATTTTTTGCGTATTTGTGGACGATATCGCCTAGTCATTGCTTTATTTCTTTCAGTTTTTATGCATCCAAGTGTGTAACATCTTGGACCTTGAAAAACGATATAAAGTTGCTATTTATTTTTGATTTTGACCAGTTTTGACTTTCTGTGAAATTCATGAACCATGTTAGAGCACGGTGTCGAAGAGTAGCACCAAATTGTGCCATCTGCTTATCTTCATCTGTGATATCTGCTGCATCCCATAATTTTTCATATATAAACCAATGTCTTCTTGGATCCTTGTCTCCTTGATAAGGGGGAATATTATTGAGTCCCATGACTACTTTTTTAAGAACACTAGATTTTTGTGATCCTCGACTTATCACACTTTTTGACTGGGATGTCAGATTCTTAGTTGGTTTTTCTTCTGCCAACTTGTTTGTCGGTCGATATTTTGATGGATGGTATGTTAAAAGTAATTGTTTCTTGTTTTCTCTATGAGTTACTTCTTCAGTCTAACAACTTTGGTCTTTATATTCGACGATACACCATTCTATCAGATGCGTCAGTTCATAACTATAATCTATTAGATTTTGTTCTCTTGATATGAGATTTGGCAAGGGGGCTAGGTCCATGAGATCCTTGATGTGAATGAACATTTTATCGACTTCATTTCTTTCTGGCTCGACAATGAGCGTGTCACGTAAATTGCTATGCTCATCAGTTCTATACCATAATCTTGCAGATTGTTCGTCAATCTGAAGTCTCTGTTGCAGTAATTCTCTAATTCGAGGGCTGGTTGCTTGAGCAGGAGAAGTGCATGTAGCCGGTCATGACTCTTTGTAATCCATGCTTTTGGCTTGGTTTTTTGGTTGATGGGCACCCATGTTAGCCTCTATCAAGTGCGCTTCATCACTTTTGTTGGGGATTGTCATGACTACTATTATTTCCAGCTCTGGTCGATTTCTTTCAGAATTAGACAACTCAAGTGCTCTATCATGTTGATCTTCTCCGACCATTTTTCTATTCGACTTATGGTTGTTCCATAGGTTACAAATCTCTTCTCTTTTTTTTTTGTCTCTTGTCCCACTCCAATTTTTGGATGCCAACCATTTTTTTTGTAAATTTGATTTCCTCTCGAAGACATTTATGCTTTAGTCGAATGAACGCTGGTATGCTCTTTTCTTATAGAATCTCATCGATTATCCGACCCTCGATTGCCACCCCAACTTACTTAGAGTCAGTGAAGATGTCCTTGTTTATTTTCTCAAAAAGTAGTCCCAAGATTATTTTGTATCTTTGCACCTTGCTTCTACAAATTCGACCCACTTTTCGTCTCTCTCTTCCCAGTTACTATTTTGTGGTGGTGTACCTAGTCGAGGTCAAAATTCAACAATGTCACCTACTCCTTTATTGAGCAAAAATTTATGAAGCAGTCTGGGGATAGTGCACAAAAATCCATCGTGTTGCTCCATGTAGAATTTGTCTTTTATTGTATCGAGGGATGTTTGATCCTCAATATCTTGTTCTGTTATGTAATCTTCGACAATTATTTCGACCCACTTGTGCATATTCGTTCGACCCCCATTTGTAAGCTTCAGGGTTAATTTTTCGTTAGGATTCAATTTACGCATTACCAGATTTGTTAATGTATTCAAATAGGGATTCTGGAATAGCTTCTAGAAAGATTTCATGAGTCTCCAAGAAAAATCGTGATCTTGTTTTTGTTAGCGATAGGTTGTTTCTTCTCACGTAATTCTTAATGTAATTTTCAATTTTTTGCTCCCACTATTCGTGTATGTCTTGTAAAGTTATCAACTATGTGATCTTCTGCATGCCCAGGTTCAAAACTACCGACATCGGAACCAATGTTGTAATCTAGGAGAAAGTAGGGGAGTATTACCACTAACTTAGTACCTAAGAAAGCATAGAATCACATATACATACATATAGACAAAGACATACACAAAGTAGTGGAAGCCTATTGGACATGTAGCTTTGGAAATTTTTTTACAGTTTTGATACATTTTTGAGGAAAAATCCTAAGTAGAGGAAAAGTACGTGGAAGAAGAAGGAAAGATAGAGAGTGCACAACTGAGGCACATCCAGGAATATAGTGCACAGAAGGAAGAAACCACGCATAAAGAAGAATAAAGCAAGAGAATAAAACAAGAAAATAAAGGATGACAGAAGTATGACAACCCAACATTCTATAAATAGAAGAACAACAGAAAAGCATCATGCAGATTGAAAAGCAGAAGAAAGCCATCGAATAGCCAATTAAGTGAGCTGGACATGAATTGTAATGGGGTATTTTTGATATAAATATGTGATGGGTTGGGAGATTAGGAGTTCAGTTCGGTTATGCTATGTTAGGTTCTATTCTGTTATATTCTATTATGTTATGTTCTGGTCGATATTGAGTTCTAGAGTTCTTGATTGTAGCAATCGGTGGAAGAGAAGAATGAATAAAGGAAGGTTAAAGAGATGATACCAAATATTGTGTTGTCTGTCTTTCTATGTTTTGCTTATGAATTCTATTTGCATGCATTGTAGAGAAGATTTGTCTTATGGGTTAAACGTGGTGCATGGTTCATGACTGTAACATAAACAAATCTATACAATAATCTAAAATATGTTTATGTTAGGAATATGAATCATAAGTAAGATGATACTCAATAGAACAAAGTTATGAGCACAACTGTAAAAAGGAAGAATGAATGATTTCCTTCCATTCCCTTACTACTACATAAGCCTGGTGATTTATGCTTAGTGCAATAATGTATGTTTAGGTGAATCTGATAGCTTAATACTTAGTGATATGAATAAGATGCTAGATCTGATCTGTTTCCTTATGCTAAGTGCTGAGATGTGTTAGATTTGGTCGAATACTACACTACTCTATAATTAGGGTTCGATCTGCGAAGTGAATATTTGTTGAATACTAATGAATGGTAACTGCTAAGTGCTTTGCTAGACTATTGTAATCACAGATCTGTGTCCCAGCTAAGGTTGCAGACACTTGAGTCCTGTAACCACCCCTGCGTCTACCTCGGGTGAGACTTCATCTGCTTCGCAGGTGTTGCCGAAAGGGCCTATAGTTAGGGTTTTGTTGGTGCACTGTTGAACCCCGGGTCTACCCCTGTGCCAACAAATGGTTCTGTTGCCAAGAACGAAACTGTGATTGCTGGGAACTGAAGAAAAGAAAGCTTTGTGCGTAGATATGCTACTTTAGTGTGCAATATTCTACTTGAATTGCGAAGCTCTGTGCTAAGAAGAGAAGTCCGATCTGAAGAAAAGGTAAGATAAATTAATTTTTTATTTATTTAAGAGGTAAGATTTGAAAGCTTTGTGCTATGAGAAAGGTAAGATAAGTAATTTTTTTGTTTTTGTTTTGAAAGTATGGATCTAGATATGTTTGATAAATTTTGTCCTAGTCTTAAAACTAGGGTACAACTAGAAGAAATAAGATTTGATATGAATAGATCTGATAGAAATAATGAAAGTTATGTTATCCCTACGCATAGAAAGAATGATTGGACTAACAAATGGATGTAGGATCCTAGAAATAATTTTTTGCAGGTTAGTTACTATGATCCGAGTGTGTAGTACAAAAAAAGTTGGGGATCATTTAAGAGAAAGAGAGGATTAACCCTTTGTTACAGTTGCAGAGGACTGGGACAACTGGCTAAGGAATGCCCTGGTAGAAGACCTAGTTGTCTTTGTTGTAAATCTATGGACCATGAAGTTCTGGATTTCCCTGGAATGATTGATAAAGTTGAAAAGATGAATATTGAACAAGAAAACCATGAGAAAGGCCAAGAGACTAAGATTATGGCAGAATCCTAGAAAGAATCAGAGGCTGTATAACTAAAGATGAAAGAAACCCTGGATGATCACAGAGACACCAATCTATCAGAAATCTTAAAAGACAAAGAATGCATAGAAGCAAGAATAGGAGACTTCGACATAGACTATGTTCTGGATGAGGAAACATAGGTGAATATCATGATAGGAAGAACTTGGGAAATTTTGGGAAAACCTGGTATGATTCTCTCATTAGGAGGAATAAGATTATTTAGAGGAAATCTAATCAACCTATGTGGAAGGCTTACCCAGACATCTATGAGTGCTCATGGAACTTCGATAGAGGAAGAATTTGAGGTCATTAATTTTATTGAGAACAACTCCCCATTTGCTATGCTATTAGCAAAAACCTGCATTGAGAAAGACCAGAGTCAAAGAAAAGAAGAGGAAGCCCTAGAAAAGAAAAAGCAAGAACTAAGAGATTTCATGGCTAGGAGAATATCACACTTACTGGAATAACAAGAGAACCAATCGAATCTACTAAGGACCAAAGATATGGACATCAAATTTGAAAGGACACATTAATATTGGAGACACCTGTCTGTACAAGAGAGTAGAGCACCTATCCTAGAAAGAGAAGAAATATTACACTCGAACCCTATGAAAGACCGTCAACAACATGAAGTTACTATGCCAAGAGAAGATAAGAATCAAAATGGGAAGAGGAACCTAGTAACTCAGATTACAAGAAAAAAGGCTAGAAAGTTCAGCAAGAAGAAAGAAAAGTTAGAAAAATTGCAAGAAGCTCCGGAAAAAACTTCGCAGAATGAAGGTTTCCAGAATTTGAACTTCGTCGAAATATCAGAACAATGCAGAATGGCACTTCACCATGGTGGAGCAATATAACCATTGGAGGCATTATGACCATTAGAATGACGCTCTCGAACGGTTATAAGAGCAGTTATGGACCAAAAGCTTGCCATTGGACCGTTGGACCGCACCATAACGGATGGAACTGCATTGATTAAGCCTTTTCGACCCGTTGGAAGAAACCGTTGCGATGTTGTATACTTATCCCATTGAACATTGCACTGAGAACACTTTTGCAACCAATGATTACTTGAGCCCACATAGAGCTAACTACTACCGTGCTTCGTTTATCAAGAATTCACCACATGTTATATTGCATTGAGTAATTGATCATAAACCTGAGATATCCGATCTTGAGTGTGCATGTCGGACGAAATTAGTGCAGCATAAAAAGACGTCGAAGAGATTCTAATAGACGTCATGGCCGAGAAGGTGATGTCCATAGTAGTTCAAGCTTCATCGATGAGAGGAGTGCAAGACTCTCTCCATCGACTGCTCGCAGATCTTGACCATCCTGAGCTGCGACCGAGAAAAGAACCAAGCATCAAGATGACTTGGAAAATTTGAAGTTAATCTTGTCTATCCTGCCCGACTGCATCCCACCCCTATCTGGTGTGGTGAGTCATGACAGTGTCTCGAGGGACTTCAACTACACAGTCATCACTGCATACCTCCCGAAGGGAATACAAGCAGTCAGATCACAGTTGGAGAGGATTATAACCTTGAAGATCAGTGACTATAATCTGAGAGACCGTAAGAGCTATGGCATGCTTGCACCTCACAAGTACTTGACCAAGACCAAGGGGAAGAAGTCGAAGATCATCCCCCTGCCGTGGACCATGGAAATCGCAAGGTCCACTATATTGAACGTAATGAAGATACCACATTTTGGAAGGCATCAGGAGGTTAACACGTGCGTTAAACTCCTACTGTCATGCTTCCATGGTGGTTATTTATGGCTAGACAGATGCATCACCATTGATCCGACACTAATCCATAGGATGACTGGATTGAGCATGTAGGGACCAGACCCACAAAATTTTTATCCAGGGAAGGCTGCAGATCGTGCCCTAGCGCAGAAGATCAAAGACACCTACAATGATGTAGAGAAGGGGACGTGAGGATACAAGGTAGCCTCCATTCAGAATGGTGCAATGCGCCTTGCTTGCTAGTTGATTGTTGGTAAGCTAGTCCAAAAGAACAAACCCACGCAGGTCAGAGGTTTTGTCGTTGATCTTGCTGGAAAATGCGTGGAAGGACTCCAAATGAACTGAGCTAGTTACTTATTCAACTAGTTAGAATTAGATTACTGCAAATCTCAGGATCAGGGCTATGAGTTCCACTTTAGCTGGCTGCTGATCCTCATCGCGTTCATTGCTTGGGAGATGCTAGAAGGAGTGACCTTCCCTGACATTGAACTTTTCGAGCCTCTAGCTGCGATGTTCGCCGCGCTTTGGTATTCGAGCGATATGGGGAAACAATGGCAGTCAAACACAGTATTCCATACCTACTACCTATAGCTGAAGAGGGATATTGAGTCTTTCCCTCGCATGACACCGAACACTCTGGAAAGGTTCTAGCCCCTTATGAAGTTCCATGAAGATAGGCATTTTATTTATATCACTTCGCGCGCAGATGAAAGTAAAGAAGAAATTTAGTCTTACGACAAGCTCATAGAGGAGGACCTGGAAGAAATCACTAAGGAATGGCCTACAGAGTTCCTTATACCAGTCGACCAGGTAGAATTGTCCGACCCCGACCTCATTGGAAATCCAGTGGTTACTTGCAAAGAGTACGATGCACCCAACAGTAGCAGGAAGAAAAAGAAGGAAGATGTCCAGGAATTACGCAACACATCAGAAGAAAATGCATCGGATACACCTAATAGAGGAGGAGGTGACGAAGTGGAAAAATAAGAGAAAGAAGGGGAAGAAGACAAGCAGAAGAAGAGCGAAGTAACACCGCCAAGAATCCCCTTGATGAGACAAAGACATCTAGGAAAAGAAAGGTTTCCCCGACGAAACCGACATCGTGGAAGAAGTCCAAAGCTAGTAAGATGAAGTTGCAGACTGTGCTTCTGGTTGATGACTTTGAATTCATTATCACAGTTGTATTAGATGCCTCAGAAGATATTTTGCAGAGAAATGAAGCAAAACAAGAAACCATGTATGGAATAATTGAAGTAGAACTGAGAGGAGTACAAAAATCCCTTCACTCCAGTCGTGCAGTGTCCACTGCGCCCCCGTCATTAGATGAAACAAAGTTGGGAGATGAGCCTGCCCAACTCCACAGAATAGCTGATGCGACTAAAGATCACCTTCATCGCATGCAGGAAGAAAAATAACATGCTGTAGTGGCCCTGAAGCAAGCATAAGAGGAAGTGATAGAGAAACGTTGAGTTGCGCAGCAAGAGAAGGACGCCTTCCAAACCAAGTTCGAAGAGGATAAAGCGCAGATCCAGCAGGAGACAGAACGAATGCTCATGGAGCATGTTGGAGTCAAAGAAGAATTCCGTAGAGCAATTCGCTCTGTGATGGGCTTAGAGAAAATGGAGGAAGACCCAGTGGATAATCAAGTGGCGAAGCTTACTGAAGTCATTCAACAGCTTCAATAGAGGGTCACAGAACTAGAGCTACAAACAGTGCCAAGCACTCCGCAGGAAGTGCGAGACCAGAGAGAAGCAACTGCCCGAAGCACAGTTGAAAGGATCAAAACATTAACCATGGAATGTAAATAGCTAAGCAGTCGCAATGCACAGACTTACGAGCGTCTTACCGAGGACCCTGAACTGAAGACACTAGAATCGCAGCTCCAGAAAGCAAAGCAACAAACAATAGCAATACAAGTGCATTTGAATCCCTTGTCAGCGATCGAGCGAATGAAAAGATCCCAAGAACAACACATGACTCAACAACAGGTCCATGACATACAAAGTAGAGTCATGGAATTAACTCAGAAGCTCCAGCTAGTCCAGGATGCAACTTGCCTACTTTTTGAGAAAATTGAAGGTAGAGGAACATAGATGGAACAAGTAGTCACTTCGATAGAACAATGCTTAGAGGGAATTGTTACTGAGGCAATTATTTAGGAGTTCACCGAGCAAGAGGACTTGGCGAAGCAGCAGGTCGAAGCAGCTTGAGCCAAGCTCAAGGTGTTTGAGGCAGAGTTACCCAGAGCAGAGTGACTCAGGACGAGTCACATGTGAGTGTTGGGGGCCTATTGGCCCTCGACCAAGTTTTGGAGAACCTTGGTCATGTTTGACCTATTTTGGGACTTCGATAGGCTGCTCGAAGGCGGAGCGCAAGTCGAAGCAGAGATCACGAGATCTAGGCCCCTTTTTAGGGAAGTTTTGGGATTAGGGTTTATGTAACAGGTATGGGATGTCGGCCCATGGGTTTACCCATGTTTGGGCCCATTTTGTAATGTATAAATAGATATCTAGGTGATGTAGGAAGAGGCCAATGTGCTAAGTGAGAATAGTTGTGGATGCTTCATGCATACTATGTGTTAAGAACTTGCAAAGCTAAGTGCAAGTGATTGTAAGAAGCTTGCGTGCAAATTGGTAATAAGGCTTTGTGCTTAAACCTAAGTAGGGGAAGGAGGATCTAGCGAGGTGTACACAGATCTCTTGTCCTCTACGAAGTAGGGTTTTGATGCTCTGTGCCTATAATAAGCTTGACAAAAGATAATAAAGAAGAGAAGAGTTGGTGGACGTATCCCCACACTGGGTGAACCACGTATATCCTATGTTATGGTTGCTTTGTGCATTGTGGTTGTTATATTGCTGATGTGATTGATGCTTAGTGCAATAATATATGTTTAGGTGAATCTGATAGCTTAATGCTTAGTGGTATGAATAAGATGCTAGATATGATCTGTTTCCTTATGATGAGTGCTGAGATGTGTTAGATCAGGTCGAATACCATGCTGCTTTGTAATTAGGGTTCAATCTGCGAAGTGAATACTGGTTGAATACTAATGAATGGTAACTACTAAGTTCTTTTCTAGAGTATTGTAATCATAGATTTGTGTCCCAACTAAGGTTGCAGACACTTGATTCCTGTAACCACCCATGCCTCTACCTCGGGTGAGACTTCATCTGCTTCACAGGTGTTGCCGAAAGGAACGATAGTTAGGGTTTTGTTGGTGCATTGTTGAAGCGTTGAACCCCGGGTCTGCCCCTATGCTAACATTTCCCTACCTCAAGGGTTTTGATATAATAAAATGGTGGTTTTCTATATTGTTCTTGTATATCTACTGTGGTGCTTTTGTATTTAGGTCTTTGGTACTTAACATTCCCCACCAATTAGGCCATTAGAGCTTTCTTTCTCACCTATTTGTGTTTGCAGGGATAAAAAATGATCTAGTCCAACCCTTAAATGCAGTAATTCAACCTCTGATCTAGAGAACTAAATTTAAATTCCATTCCCACAATTTCTCTGTGTTTGCATGAGTTCAGGCAAAATAAACACGTAGATCATGCTGAGCTGTGCATTTTCCCTCTTTTATTTTCACGCATACTGCACATAGTGGGCAACTGTCAGAACTAACATCCATGCATAATTCTTCTTTCTCATTGATTGCAAGTCTTATTGATATTGATTTCACCAAGTAGTTTTAGGTTTATTTTTCATCACTTTGTAAAGCCATAAAAAGTAGATTTAGAGTTGTTTCTTGCATAGGTACTTAGAAACACATATAAATTTAAAGGGATATAAAGAACCATAACATCTTTCCCTTTCTTTATTTTCACATGGATGGCTTAGTATAGCATTTGAACTTCCAAGTTAATATTTTTCGTTTACAAACCATCAACTAAATAAGGACTAGGAGACTATTTTGATATCTTTGAGTATGCTCTTTCCCTTGCATCTTTGAGTGATATGGGGGAATCATAAAAAGGGTATCTTAAGAAATCTCCATCTCCCTTTAAATCAATCAATTAGGCGAGGCCAATAACTCTTAGTTTTATTTTTGAAATACAATCTTAAAGGATTTGTAAGCACCCACACATGCCTACATGTTTGCAATCTTCGGATAGTTTCAAAGATTTATAAGAAAACACAACAACCTAGRATGTTTAAAGAATTTGTAAGGGACTATACATGCCCACATGTCTKCAATATAGGCAGAGTTTCAAAGTTTTCTTATATTAGATAAATTTCTAWGAAGTTTAAAGGATCAAGAATAAGGACCCACATGTCCACCAYGCTAGTCATCTAGGGATTTTAAAATTTCACAAGGATTGTCTTAAAACTTAGTAAGTTAGAGTTAAACAAGAGTTTTAAAGGATCAAGTGATGTCCACATGTTAAAAATAATGAACTTAACTTATTGAAAATTACTTGACACCATCACTTCTTGCACACAATATCACCTCAAAACACACTCAAAAATATCTATTAGATACTTGAAACTACAATACGCTCTTCTCCTGTGCCCACAAGCGATCTAGGAGAATAAAAAAGGTTTAATTTGTCTTTGGAAATTTTTCACACCATTTTAATCAACAAGTTTGATCCAAGACCCCAATATCACAACCCATTTCAAACCTTAAAGCCCCATTAAACAACTCATCTTTAATCTCCACAGGAGGAGCACAAAATAAATTTGTAGTCTAAGTTAATATCTCATGGATAGGAATCCAAATAACTCACCGTTATCATTTCTCATTGAAAATTAGAAGTTGTGAAATAGGGATCTGAAATCCTCTAAATCAATCATTTCTACACCATAAGATAGGAGGATATCCGTGAAGGCTTGAAGGCTGAGGTCTAGTTGTTTTGTACATGCCTCCTTGAGTCACACAACTCTTGGAAAGCATCTATCCCGTGACCCATTTCTTAGGCTGAAAATATAAATGTTGTTCTTGATCAAGGTAACTTAGTTTCCAAATCTAGGTTTTATCCACCCAGGTGGCATTTGTGGGCTCCAATCACACCTCAATCAGATTTTGAATGGTTGTTTGGAAATATCACCAGTACTTTCGGGATATTCCCCCTTCACCCCTCATTATAACTGATTGTTCATACCTTCACTAGCTCCTCTTCCAGTGGGTTCATGCCCCATTTTTAGTGCTTTTGTAAGTCCCAATGTTATTTTGAGAGGAAGGGCATTACGTGTTTTAGGACACGTGCATTTTGTTTTTTCCTCCACGCGGATAAAACTCAAAGTACCCTACACTGTTTATTTCTTTTATGTATAATCATTGATTACATGCAACTGTAAATGACATTGTTGAGATATACCATTTATACAAAAAACACTTGTTTATTCATTTCTCTCATCACCACTCACACACATCCTTATCAAGTCTAGAATCATAGGGAAACCATATAATCCCCATTGTTCTATACACCTGCAGAACCTCCCTCCAATATTGGGAGGTGCCACCAATTTGGCCAATACATTAGCTCAACCATCACATACACTAGTGATTGCTACTATTTTAGGATCAACCTTTCTTAGTTCCACCTTTCTCGGTGCCAACATCCCAAACAATCCACCCACTAGTCCTCCATCACAAGGATGCATGGCCCAACCTTCTTTGCAAGGTACAAGCTCGCAACCTTCATCACAAATAAATACTTCTCAAACCTCATGCACCATGGATGGAACACCTCCTGCCATGTCATAATTGGCATCACTCAATATCCCATATTTGACCGAACTAATGAATGAACTTATCTTACATGACCATGCTTATCCCAATATACCCACCAAGTTACCTTCTGACATCCCAATGTTTGAAGGAAAAATGGGAGAAGACCTAGCCAACCATATAATTTCCTTTCACCTATGGTGCGCTTATAATAGAATCATGGATTATTCTAATTGTTTGAGGTTGTTCCAATGAACACTCACTAGTCCATCCACCAAATAGTACGTGGATGAGAAATCAAGGTCCCACGTGACCTTTGAATCATTAGGAAAAGCCTTCCTATCCTTCTTTCAATAGCCTGTGCACCACGATACTGGTTTGGAGATTCTATCAGAATTTAAACAAACCATAATAGTCCACATTGCTCATCATATTCATGAATGCTGGAGAAGAAGTATTTATAAGGATGATACCACCCCCCAACAACAACTAGATTGGTTCCTCAAATCACTAGTCTCGGTCATTTCCAAATATATGGCTACTATCTTTCCTCAAATGGAAGATGAGGCCATCACAAAGTCCCAACAGTTTGACCTAATCTATCCCCAATCGGGGTACCTATACTTCATCCTAATTGATTCTCCTCATCGTCTACCCTTTTTCCAAGACAAACCATGAGCATCACATGTTGCAGATGGGTTGATAGGGTCCATGGACCATGTTAACCCATATGATAAATCGGTACCCATGTTTGGGGATAATAAATACTTACCTCCATACGGGGGGAACCCATACTATCCTTCCACTGTCCCTTAACCATATTTCATGGTACCACCTAATCCCATGATGGGTGGGCACATAGCCGCGCCACTATCCAATCAGGTACAAATGCCACTTCCAGGTCCACCACCTACAAGTTTATACAAACCAAATAATGGGAGTGGCACATCCACCTCATAAAATCAATATAGACCCCCTCCTCAAGGTAATCCATACTACTCTTTTCTTGGCCCCCCTCAACCCGTTGCCTTGCCACATGGACAACAATAGGTAGGGGTGAACTTTATTCAACCTTCTCCTATTCAACAAGTTCAAGCCTTTGAACAATTGAATACGAATAACCTCCCTAATCAACCCAACAATAACCGAAAGAAGGGGAAGAATAAAAATAACAATAACCAAGGACAAGGGGGAACCCCCACAAAAAAAAACCACCCAGCAGGAGGTAACCAAAATCCCCAAGGGAGAAATAAAAATGGCCAACCACGACAAGGGAAAAACAACAATATCAGAACCAATTTCCCTTGTGCACTATGCAGTGAATACAACCACTACACCCATTATTTCCACCGGATCATCGATTACAAGTGGATGAAGGAAGCCATGAATCCACAACAACCCCCTCCCCCATAGGGCCCACCAAAGGTACCTCAAAATTAACTGCAACCCCCAATACCAACGGTCCTACAAAATCTGATTCCTCATTAGGGAGTCATTAAGACTCATCCAGAAGCTTCCCCTCACCTACAATAGATGTGACAATACCCTCACCCCGGTCCACCCCAACTTGGAAATCCGATAGACCACAACATACTCCTCACCACTGACGAGGAAATCCTCTTACAACTCACAGTCGTTAGTACGATATGCCTCCCGACTCAACTCCGACCACCTCAATAAGGAATTTGGATGTTGATTTTCCTCTCGTTAAACCTATTGGATCCCTTGATAGGTATTCCTTCCAAAGCATTTTTCTTCCATAAGATAAATACCTATTGGAAGCCATGATCGAGAACCCAAGCATAGTTTATTTTCTAGTTTCAAGCTCACAAAAAAATGAAACCCACGCCAAACTTAGTATTTTTTCTTTATCGTGCTCGTAAATACATGAGAATAGGTTACCGAGCTTAGTATTTGTTCTTTCTTGTGCTCGTAAATACATGAGAATAGGTTACCGAGTATATTGTTATCACTTTTTCGAGCAAAGTTCCCATTTATGTGTCAATCTCGTTAAAAAATGAAACATTATGAGCATAGTTCTTTTTCTGTGTTAATCTCGCTAAAAAATGAAACAGACACCCACAAGCATAGTTCTTTTCCTGTGTCAAGCTCGTTAAAAAATGAAACAGATGACTATGAGCATAGTTCATTGTCTGTGTCAAGCTTGTTAAAAAACGAAATAGACCCCCCTCCAATTGAGTTGAGTCTTCCACTATTTAGTACTTGAAACTTCCTTTCAACTTTTTGTGTCAGTTGATCCTCTTTCTTCCTTCCTCTCTAATGAACCTATTCCTATTAGTATCCAGTAGTCTAATTAGGTGTAGAAGAAGAGTTGACGGAAAAAAAAAAGCTTGCGGGGCATGTCTCCATCCTCTTGACATCATGCCAGAGTTAAGCCACTAGCTTTTTCTGATCATGCTGGGGGCAAAGTACCAACCTATGGAAATCATGCCAGGAAGAAAACCCGCTAATGGGTATCACTCGAGCACAGTTTTATGTTCAGTTTCAATCTTGTGTAAAAATGAAATCGATCCCGAGCACAATTTTATTCTCTGTTTCAAGCTCATGTAAAAATCAAACCGACCCCAAGCACAATTTTATTCTCTATTTCAATGTCATGTAAAAATGAAACCGACCCCGAGCACAATTTGCTTTCTGTGTCAAGCTCGTTAAAAAATGAAGGAGATAACAGAGCATATTTTTATCACTTTCTCAGGCTCATAAAAGTGTATGAAAAAGTAACTCTTTGGAGTAAATAAAGTTACCGAATTAATGAGAACTGTGACCTCAAAGCGAGAACTCTGGCCCAAAAAACCCATATTTTTGCATAAAAAACATCAAAATCAACCCCCAAATCAAAAGGTGGTGCTACCGGTAGCACCATTTTTTTAAACAGGGTCAAAATTACAACATTTTTCAAAGATGGCCCTCAAAACGCAGACAATAGCTCAGCAAATCCTTAAAATCAACACCTAAAAAAATATGTTTTTTTTTTTTTCAAAACGTTAAAAATTTAGATAATTTGAAATCATATTTTTAGAAGTTGGTACCATTAAAACTAGAACCTCAAAATCAACCATCAAATTGAAAAGTACTGCTACTAGTAGCACCCACTCTATAACATTGGGGTATGAAAATGACACATTTTAATAAAGTGGTAAAATAACTCATCATTACTGTAAACAAAATCATAAAATCAACCCGTAAATGCTTACTTTTAAAATCTTATTATCATTCAAAGCACAAGATAATACATAATGGCATGAAAATATCACAATACACTTTAAAAATTCAACGTCATTTTTAATAATTTTTTAACTTTTAATAAAGAAAGTAAATACAAGTTACATTGAATGATACATAAATTATTTCTTAAAAGTATTGTTATATTGTTCATATTCAAAGCATATGAGCTAAGAAATTTCATTATATTATCCATAATCAAAACATATAATTCATAGAACATAAAAAAAGATTCATAACTTCATGTAAGATCATATGTAAGTTCAATGCTTATTTCTAGTTACCATACAAACATCATATAGATCAAAAATACATAAAATGTTTCATACACTTATTCAGATTGACTCATGGTTTCTTAAATACCATCAGAGTCTACATTGTCTTTAGATGAATGATTGAATGAAGAGGTTGATGATCCATACTCTTCTCTATTGTCGATGAATGCACCATCTGAGTCTACATGCATGCCCAACATTTCAGATGTCAAATGCCTTTTAGATATACGACTAGGTTCAACAAAATCCCATCTTGCATTTATTTATTATGGCAACAACCTCTTGATAATCTCTGTTGTCTTGGAGCGAAGAGTTCCTCTCTTTGTCAAATTGAAGTCAAAAGCAAGTATGCCAACATCATATAATTTTAATAGGTAAGTGCGATGACGAGTTGTATTTTGACCCTTTCTTTTTCTCTTTCTATTGACATGTTTCTCAACCACCATCTCTGGTTTGTACACACCATTGAATGGGCACGTACTTGTTGCATACCAATTCACTTCAATTGCAATAACATCATCATTTTCTTTCTCAATCTTTATAACCTTTGCAATCTAGAATGGACAACCATGTGGATCTTCAGTCGCTAAAACTGCAATCGTGCTACCCTCCTTAATATGTTGCAATGAACCCCTCTAAAGGACTTCCATGGATTCATGTTGTGCACGTGACCTTCACGAAACAATATACATTTCTCTTTCCTCTGCTTGTGTAAACTCAATAACACCTTGAGATTCTTGTTGAACTTCAACAATATTTGTCTCTTCAAGTTCATTTGGCATATTTTTTGGCCAATGAAATGGAGTCTTCACCAATGTATCTTCATTTGTTGAGCTTGAAATTATGTCACTTTGAATATTGAAAAAAGACTCCCACCAAACAGAATCAACAACATCAAAATACTCATATGCATCCTTAATGGATTTTTTTATTTCTTCCAGGCATTCTGAATAATCTACATCTCTATTAAGCCTCTGTGCATTATGAATTTCAACAATTGATTGTAAAAATAATAACTTTGATGCAAATATTGGATGATCTGGAATGAACTTAAAAAATGCTAAACCTCATGAAGGCCCCCATTCTGCAGTTCAATATTGCTTTCCCCATATAAGTGTTTTCCCATCAATTTTTTTGAAACAAGATTGATGTTGGAAGCTAATTTCATTAAGCTGCTCAATACATTTTTCTTCACGATGCGATCCTTGAATAAATCTTCGCATGTCAACAGTTTCTTTTAATATATGAAAAACATGCTTTGGAATGTATGCTTTCTTAATACATTCAATCAATGATGGTAGGCTTCCAACATTTTTCCTCTTCAATGTTACT
>JASDQU010011129.1:74897-85863 GCA_032191745.1 Picea mariana | reverse complement strand
TCGATCTGCGAAGTGAATATTGGTTGAATACTAATGAATGGTAACTGCTAAGTGCTTTGCTAGACTATTGTAATCACAGATCTGTGTACCAGCTAAGGTTGCAGACACTTGAGTCCTGTAACCACCCCTGCCTCTACCTCGGGTGAGACTTCATCTGCTTCATAGGTGTTACCGAAAGGGCCGATAGTTAGGGTTTTGTTGGTGCACTGTTGAACCCCGGGTCTGCCCCTATGCCAACAAATGGTTCTGTTGCCAAGAACGAAACTGTGATTGCTGGGAATTGAAGAAAATAAATTTCTGTGCGTAGATATACTACTTTAGTGTGCAATATTCTACTTGACTTGCGAAGCTCTGTGCTAAGAAGAGAAGTCCGATATGAAGAAAAGGTAAGATAAATGAATTTTTTATTTATTTAAGAGGTAAGATTTGAAAGCTTTGTGCTATGAGAAAGGTAAGATAAGTAATTTTTTTTTTTGTTTTTGTTTCGAAAGTATGGATCTAGATATGTTTGATAAATTTTGTCCTAGTCTTAAAACTAGGGTACAACTAGAAGAAAGAAGATTTGATATGAATAGATCTAATAGAAATAATGAAAGGTATGTTATCCCTACGCATAGAAAGAATGATTGGACTAACAAATGGATGTAGGATCCTAGAAATAATTTTTTTCAGATTAGTTACTGTGATCCCGGTGTGCAGTACATGAAAAGTTGGGGATCATTTAAGAGAAAGAGAGGATTAACCCTTTGTTACCTTTGCAGAGGGCTGGGACAACTGGCTAAGGAATGCCCTGGTAGAAGACCTAGTTGTCTTTGTTGCAAATCTATGGACCATGAAGTTTTGGATTTCCCTAGAATGATTGATAAAGTTGAAAAGATGAATATTGAACAAGAAAACCATGAGAAAGGCCAAGAGACTAAGATTATGGTAGAATCCCAGAAAGAATCAGAGGCCGTATTACTAAAGATGAAAGAAACCTTGGATGATCGCAGAGACACCAATCTATCAAAGATCTTAAAAGACAAAGAATGCATAGAAGAAAGAATAGGAGACTTCGACATAGACTGTGTTCTGGATGAGGAAACATAGGTGAATATCATGATAGGAAGAACTTGGGAAATTTTGGGAAAACTTGCTATGATTCTCTCATTGGGAGGAATAAGATTATTTAGAGGAAATCTAATCAACCTATGTGGAAGGCTTACCCAGACATCTATGAGTGCTCATGGAACTTCGATAGAGGAAGAATTTGAGGTCATTAATTTTATTGAGAACAACGCCCCATTTGCTATGCTATTAGCAAAAACCTGCATTGAGAAAGACCAGAGTCGAAGAAAAGAAGAAGAAGCCCTAGAACAGAAAAAGAAAGAACTAAGAGATTTCATGGCTAGGAGAATATCACACTTACTGAAAGAACAAGAGAACCAGTCAAATCTACTAATGACCAAATATATGGATGTCAAAGTTGAAAGGACACATTAATATTGTAGACACCTGTCTGTACAAGAGAGTAGAGCACCTATCCCAGAAAGAGAAGAAATATTACACTCGAACCCTATGAAAGACCGTCAACAATGTGAAGTTACTATGCCAAGAGAAGATAAGAATCAAAATGGGAAGAGGAACCCAGTAACTTAGATTATAGGGAAAAAGGCTAGAAAGCTCAGCAAGAAGAAAGAAAAGTTAGAAAAATTGCAAGAAGCTCCAGAAAAAACTTTGCAGAATGAAGGTTTCCAGAATTTGAACTTCGTCGAAATATCAGAACAATGCAGAATGACACTTCGCCATGGTGGAGAAATATAACCATTGGAGGAATTATGACCATTAGACTGATGCTCCCAAACGGTTATAAGAGCAGTTATGGACCAAAAGCTCGCCATTGGACCGTTAGGACCGCGCCATAATGGATGGAACTGCATTGATTAAGCCTTTTCGACCCATTGGAAGAAACCATTGCAATTTTGTCTACTTATCCCATTGAACATTGCACTGAGAACACTTTTGCAACCAATGATTACTTGAGCCCACATAGAGCTAACTACTACCACGCTCTGTTTATCAAGAGTTCACCACCTGTTATATTGCATTGAGTAATTGATCATCAACCTGAGATATCCGATCTCGAGTGTGCATGTCGGATGAAATTAGCGCAGTAGAAAAAGACGTCGAAGAGATTCTAATAGACATCATGGCTGAGAAGGTGATGTCCACAGGAGTTCAAGCTTCATCGATGAGAGGAGTGCAAGACTCTCCATCGACTGCTCATGGATCTCGACCATCCTGAGCTGTGACCGAGAAAATAACCAAGCATCAAGATGACTTGGAAAATTTGAAGTTAATCTTGTCTATCCTACTCGACTTCATCCTACCCCTGTCCGGTGTGGTGAGTCATGACAGTGTCTCGAGGGACTTCAACTACACAGTTATCACTGCGTACCTCCCGAAGGGAATACAAGCAGTCATATCACAGTTGGAAAGGATTATAACCTTGAAGATCAGTGACTATAATCTGGGAGACCGTAAGAGCTACGACATGCTTGCACCTCACAAGTACTTGACCAAGACCAAGGGGAAGAAGTCGAAGATCATACCCCTGCCGTGAACCATGGAAATCGCAAGGTCCACTATCTTGAACGTGATGAAGATACCACATTTTGGAAGGCATTAGGATGTTAACACGTGCGTTAAACTCCTACTGTCATGCTTCCATGGTGGTTATTTATGGCTAGACAGACACATCACCATTGATCTGATACTAATCCATAGGATCACTAGATTGAGCATGTAGGGACCAGACCCACAAGAATTTTATCCAGGGAAGGCTACAGATTGTGCCCTGGCGTAGAAGATCAAAGACACCTACAACAATGTAGAGAAGGGGATGCGAGGATACAAGGTAGCCTCCATTCAGAATGGCGCAATGTGCCTTGCTTTCTAGTTGATTGTTGGTAAGCTAGTCCAAAAGAATAGACCCACGCAGGTCAGAGGTTTTGTCATTGACCTTGCTGGAAAATGCGTGGAAGGACTCCAAATGAACTGAGCTAGTTACTTAGTCAACTAGTTAGAATTGGATTACCGCAAAGCTCAGGATCAGGGATATGAGTTCCACTTTAGCTTGCTGCTGATCCTCATCGTGTTCATTGCTTGGGAGATGTCGGAAGGAGTGACCTTCCCTGACATTGAACTGTTTGAGCCTCTAGCTGTGAAGTTCACCGCGCTCTGGTATTCAAGAGATATGGGGAAACAATGGCAGTCAAACACAATATTCCATACCTACTACCTATAATTGACGAGGGATATTGAGTCTTTCCCTCGTATGACATCGAACACTCTGGAAATGTTCTAGCCCCTTATGAAGTTCCATGAAGATAGGAATTTTATTTATATCACTTCGCGCGTAGACGAAAGTAAAGAATAAATTCAGTCTTATGACAAGATCACAGAGGAGGACCTGGAAGAAATCACTAAGGAATGGCTCGCAGAGTTCCTTATACCAGTCGACCAGGTAGAACTGTCCGACCTCGACCTCATTGGAAATCTGGTGGTTACTCTCGAAGAGTACGATGCACCCAACAGTAGCAGGAAGAAAAATAAGGAAGATGTCCAGGAATTATGCAACACATCAAAAGAAACTTCATCAGATACACCTAACAGAGGAGGAGATGACAAAGTGGAAAAATAAGAGAAAGAAGGGGAAGAAGACAAGCAGAAGAAGAGCGAAGTAACACCGCCAAGAATCCCCCTGATGACACAGAGACACCTAGGAAAAGAAAGGTTTCCCCGACGAAACCTACATCATGGAAGAAGTCCAAAGCTAGTAAGACGAAGTTGTAGAGTGTGCTTATGGTTGATGGATTTGAATTCATTATCACATTTGTATTAGATGCCTCAGAAGATATTTTGCAGAGAACTGAAGCAAAAAAAGAAACCATGTATGGAATAATTGAAGTAGAACTGAGAGGAGTACAAAAATCCCTTCACTCCAATCGTGCAGTGTCCACTGCGCCCTCGCCATCAGATGAAACAAAGTTTGGAGATGAGCCTGCCCAACTCCACAGAATAGCTGATGTGACTTAAGCTCGCCTTCATCGCATGCAGGAAGAAAAATAACATGCCGTAGTGGCCCTGAAGCAAGCATAAGAGGAAGTGATAGAGCAATGTTGAGTTGTGAAACAAGAGAAGGATGCCTTCCAAACCAAGTTCGAAGAGGATAAAGCACAGATCCAGCAGGAGACAGAACGAATTCTCATGGAGCATGTTGGAGTCAAAGAAGAATTCCATAGAGCAATTCGCTCTGTGATGGGATTAGAGAAAATGGAGGAAGACCCAGTGGATAATCAAGTGGAAAAGCTTGCTGAAGCCATTCAAAAACTTCAATAGAGGGTCGCAGAACTAGAGCTACAAACAGTGCCAGGCACTCCACAGGAAGTGCGAGACTAGAGAGAAGAAACTGCCCGAATCACAATTGAAAGGATTAAAGCATTAGCCATGGAATGTAAATAGATAAGCAGTCGCAATGCATAGACTTACGAGTGTCTTATCGAGGACCCTGAACTGAAGACACTGGAATCGCAGCTCCAGGAAGCAAAGCAACAAACAACAGTAATACAAGCACATTTGAAGCCCTTGTCAGTGGTTGAGTGAATGAAAAGATCCCAAGAACAACACACGACTCAACAACAGGTCCATGCCATACAAAGCAGAGTCATGGAATTGACTCAGAAGCTCCAGCCAGTCCAGGATGCAACTTTCCTACTTTTTGAGAAAATTGAAGGTAGAGGAACATAGATGGAACAAGTAGTCACTTCGATAGAACAATGCTTAGAGGGACTTTTTACTGAGGCAATTATTTAGGAGTTCACCGAGCAAGAGGACTTGGAAAAGTAGCAGGTCAAAGCAACTTGAGCCAAGCTCGAGGCATTTGAGCCAGAGTTACCCAGAGCAGAGTGACTCGGGACGAGTCATAGGTGAGTGTTGGGGGCCTATTGACCCTTGACCAAGTTTTGGAGAACCTTGGTCATGTTTGACCTATTTTGGGACTTCGATAGGCTACTCGAAGGCAGAGCGCAAGTCGAAGCAGAGATCGCGAGATCTCGGCCCCTTTTTAGGGAAGTTTTAGGATTAGGGTTTATGTAACATGTATGGGATGTTGGACCATGGGTTTACCCATGTTTGGGCCCATTTTTTAATGTATAAATAGATATCTAGGTGATGTAGGAAGAGGCCAATGTGCTAAGTGAGAATAGTTGTGGATGCTTCATGCATACTATGTGTTAAGAACTTGCAGAGCTAAGTGCAAGTGATTGTAAGAAGCTTGTGTGCAGATTGTAATAAGGCTTTTTTCTTAAACCTAAGTAGGGGAAGGAGGATCTAGTGAGGTGTACACAGATCTCTTGTCCTCTACGAAGTAGGGTTTTGATGCTCTGTGCCTATAATAAGCTTGACAAAAGATAATAAAGAAGATAAGAGTTGGTGGACGTAGCCCCACACTGGGTGAACCACGTATATCCTATGTTATGGTTGCTTTGTGCATTGTGGTTGTTATATTGCTTATGTGATTGATGCTTAGTGCAATAATGTATGTTTAGGTGAATTTGATAGCTTAATGCTTAGTGGTATGAATAAGATGCTAGATATGATCTGTTTCCTTATGATGAGTGCTGAGATGTGTTAGATCAGGTTGAATATCATGCTGCTTTGTAATTAAGGTTCGATCTACGAAGTGAATACTCGTTGAATACTAATGAATGGTAACTACTAAGTGCTTTGCTAGAGTATTGTAATCACAGATTTGTGTCCCAACTAAGGTTGCAAACACTTGATTCCTGTAACCACCCATGCCTCTACCTCGGGTGAGACTTCATCTGCTTCACAGGTGTTGCCGAAAGGAACGATAGTTAGGGTTTTGTTGGTGCATTGTTGAAGCGTTGAACTTTGGGTCTGCCCCTGTGCCAACATTTCCCTACCTCAAGGGTTTTGATATAATAAAATGGTGCTTTTCTATATTGTTCTTGTATATCTACTGTGGTGCTTTTGTATTTAGGTCTTTGGTACTTAACATTCCCCACCAATTAGGCCATTAGAGCTTTCTTTCTCACCTATTTGTGTTTGCAGGGATAAAAAATGATCTAGTCCAACCCTTAAATGTAGTAATTCAGCCTCTGATCTAGAGAACTAAATTTAAATTCCATTCTCACAATTTCTCTGTGTTTGCATGAGTTCAAGCAAAATAAGCGCGTAGATCATGCTGAGCTGTGCATTTTCCCTCTTTTATTTTCACACATACTGCACATAGTGGGCGACTGTTAGAACTAACATCCATGCATAATTCTTCTTTCTCATTGATTGTAAGTCTTATTGATATTGATTTCACCAAGTAGTTTTAGGTTTATTTTTCATCACTTTGTAAAGCCATAAAAAGTAGATTTAGAGTTGTTTCTTGCATAGGTACTTAGATACACATATAAATTTAAAGGGATATAAAGAACCATAACATCTTTCCCTTTCTTTGTTTCCACATGGATGGCTTAGTATAGCATTTGAGCTTCCAAGTTAATATTTTTCGTTTACAAACCATCAACTAAATAAGGACTAGGAGACTATTTTGATATCTTTGAGTATGCTCTTTCCCTTGCACCTTTGAGTGATCTGGGGGAATCATAAAAAGGGTATCTTAAGAAATCTCCATCTCCCTTTAAATCAATCAATTAGGTGAGGCCAATAACTCTTAGTTTTATTTTTGAAATACAATCTTAAAGGATTTGTAAGCACCCACACATGCCTACATGTTTGCAATCTTCGGATAGTTTCAAAGATTTATAAGAAAACACAACAACCTAGAATGTTTAAAGAATTTGTAAGGGACTATACATGCCCACATGTCTGCAATATAGGCAGAGTTTCAAAGTTTTCTTATATTAGATAAATTTCTATGAAGTTTAAAGGATCAAGAATAAGGACCCACATGTCCACCATGCTAGTCATCTAGGGATTTTAAAATTTCACAAGGATTGTCTTAAAACTTAGTAAGTTAGAGTTAAACAAGAGTTTTAAAGGATCAAGTGATGTCCACATGTTAAAAATAATGAACTTAACTTATTGAAAATTACTTGACACCATCACTTCTTGCACACAATATCASCTCAAAACACACTMAAAAATATCTATTAGATACTTGAAACTACAATACGCTCTTCTCMTGTGCCCACAAGYGATCTAGGAGAATAAAAAAGGTTTAATTTGTCTTTGGAAWTTTTTCACACCATTTTAATCAAMRAGTTTGATYCAAGACCMCRATATCACAACCCATTTCAAACCTTAAAGCMACCATTAAACAACTCATCTTTAAYCTCCACAGGMGGAGCACAAAATAAATTTRTAGTCTAAGTTAATATCTCATGGATAGGAATCCAAATAACTCACCGTTATCATTTCTCATTGAAAATTAGAAGTTGTGAAATAGGGATCTGAAATCCTCTAAATCAATCATTYCTACACCATAAGATAGGAGGATATCCGTGAAGGMTYGAAGGCTGAGGTCTAGTTGTTYTGTACATGCCTCCTTGAGTCACACAACTCTTGGAAAGCATCTATCCCGTGACCCATTTCTTAGGCTGAAAATATAAATGTTGTTCTTGATCAAGGTAACTTAGTTTCCAAATCTAGGTTTTATCCACCYAGRTGGCRTTTGTGGGCTCCAATCACACCTCAATYAGATTTTGAATGGTTGTTTGGAAATATCACCAGTACTTTCGGGATATTCCCCCTTCACCCCTCATTATAACTGATTGTTCATACCTTCACTAGCTCCTCTTCCAGTGGGTTCATGCCCCATTTTTAGTGCTTTTGTAAGGCCCAATGTTATTTTGAGAGGAAGGGCATTACGTGTTTTAGGACACGTGTATTTTGTTTTTTCCTCCACGCGGATAAAACTCAAAGTACCCTACACTGTTTAGTTCTTTTATGTATGATCATTGATTACATGCAACTGTAAATGACATTGTTGAGATATACCATTTATGCAAAAAACACTTGTTTATTCATTTCTCTCATCACCACTCACACACATCCTTATCAAGTCTAGAATCATAGGGGAACCATATAATCCCCATTGTTCTATACGCCTGCAGAACCTCCCTCCAATATTGGGAGGTGCCATCAATTTGGCCAATACATTAGCTCAACCATCACATACAATAGTGATTGCTACTATTTTAGGATCAACCTTTCTTAGTTCCACCTTGCTCGGTGCCAACATCCCAAACAATCCACCCACTAGTCCTCCATCACAAGGACGCATGGCCCAACCTTCTTTGCAAGGTAGAAGCTCGCAACCTTCATCACAAATAAATACTTCTCAAACCTCATGCACCATGGATGGAACACCTCCTGCCATGTCATAATTGGCATCACTCAATATCCCATATTTGATCGAACTAATGAATGAACTTATCTTACATGACCATGCTTATCCCAATATACCCACCAAGTTACCTTCTGACATCCCAAAGTTTGAAGGAAAAATGGGAGAAGACCTAGCCAACCATATCATTTCCTTTCACCTATGGTGCGCTTATAATAGAATCATGGATTATTCTATTTGATTGAGGTCGTTCCAATGAACACTAACTAGTCCATCCACCAAATAGTACATGGATGAGAAATCAAGGTCCCACGTGACCTTTGAATCATTAGGAAAAGCCTTACACGATACTGGTTGGGAGATTCTATTAGAATTTAAACAAACCATAATAGTCCACATTGCTCATCATATTCATGAATGCTGGAGAAGAATTATTTATAAGGATGATACCACCCCCCAACAAAAACTAGATTGGTTCCTCAAATCACTAGTCTCAGTCATTTCCAAATATATGGCTACTACCTTTCCTCAAATGGAAGATGAGGCCATCACAAAGGCCCAATAGTTTGACCTAATCTATCCCCAATCGGGGTACCTATACTTCATCCTAATTGATTCTCCTCATCATATACCCTTTTTCCAAGACAAACCATGGGCATCACATGTTGCAGATGGGTTGATAGGGTCCATGGCCCATGTTAACCCATATGATAAATCGGTACCCATGTTTGGGGATAATAAATACTTACCTCCATACGGGGGGAACCCATACTATCCTTCCATTGTCCCTTAACCATATTTCATGGTACCACCTAATCCAATGATGGGTGTGCACATAGCCGCGCCACTATCCAATCAGGTACAAATGCCACTTCCAGGTCCACCACCTACAAGTTTATACAAACCAAATAATGGGAGTGGCACATCCACCTCATAAAATCAATATAGACCCCCTCCTCAAGGTAATCCGTACTACTCTTTTCTTGGTCCCCCTCAACCCGTTGCCTCACCACATGGACAACAATAGGTAGGGGTGAACTTTATTCAACCTTATCCTATTCAACAAGTTCAAGCTTTTGAACAATTGAATACGAATAACCCCCCTAATCAACCCAACAATAACCGAAAGAAGGGGAAGAATAAAAATAACAATAACCAAGGACAAGGGGGAACCCCCACAAAAAAAAACCACCCAGCAGGAGGTAAACAAAATCCCCAAGGGAGAAATAAAAATGGCCAACCACGACAAGGGAAAAACAAAAATATCAGAACAAATTTCCCTTGTGCACTATGCGGTGAATACAACCACTACACCCATTATTTCCACTAGATCATCGATTACAAGCGGATTTGGATGTTGATTTTCCTCTTGTTAAACCTATTGGATCCCTTGATAGGTATTCCTTCCAAATCATTTTTCTTCCATAAGATAAATACCTATTGGAAGCCATGATCGAGAACCCAAGCATAGTTTATTTTCTAGTTTCAAGCTCACAAAAAAATGAAACCCACGCCAAACTTAGTATTTTTTCTTTATCGTGCTTGTAAATACATGAGAATAGGTTACTGAGCTCAGTATTTGTTCTTTCTTGTGCTCGTAAATACATGAGAATAGGTTACCGAGTATATTGTTATCACTTTTTCGAGCAAAGTTCCCATTTATGTGTCAATCTCGTTAAAAAATGAAACATTATGAGCATAGTTCTTTTTCTGTGTCAATCTCGCTAAAAAATGAAACAGATACCCACGAGCATAGTTCTTTTCCTGTGTCAAGCTCGTTAAAAATGAAACAGATGACTATGAGCATAGTTCATTGTCTGTGTCAAGCTCATTAAAAAATGAAACAGACCCCCCTCCAATTGAGTTGAGTCTTCCACTATTTAGTACTTGAAACTTCCTTTCATCTTTTTGTGTCAGTTGATCCTCTTTCTTCCTCCCTCTCTAATGAACCTATTCCTATTAGTATCCAGGAGTCTAATTAGGTGTAGAAGAAGAGTTGATGGAGAAAACAAAGCTTGCGGGGCATGTCTCCAGCTCTTGACATCATGCCAGAGTTAAGCCACTAGCTTTTTCCGATCATGCTGGGGGCAAAGTACCAACCTATGGAAATCATGCCAGGAAGAAAACCCACTAATGGGTATCACTCGAGCACAGTTTTATGTTTAGTTTCAATCTTGTGTAAAAATGAAATCGATCCCGAGCATAATTTTATTCTCTGTTTCAAGCTCGTGTAAAAATCAAACCGACCCCAAGCACAATTTTATTCTCTATTTCAATGTCATGTAAAAATGAAACCGACCCCGAGCACAATTTGCTTTCTGTGTCAAGCTCGTTAAAAAATGAAGTAGATAACATAGCATAATTTTATCACTTTCTCAGGCTCGTAAAAGTGTATGAAAAAGTAACTCTTTGGAGTAAATAAAGTTACTGAATTAATGAGAACTGTGACCTCAAAGCGAGAACTCTGGCCCAAAAAACCCATATTTTTGCATAAAAAACATCAAAATCAACCCCCAAATCAAAAGGTGGTGCTACCGGTAGCACCATTTTTTTAAACAGGGTCAAAATTACAACATTTTTCAAAGATGGCCCTCAAAACGCAGA
>JASDQU010011129.1:52069-65063 GCA_032191745.1 Picea mariana | reverse complement strand
GGGGACATTTTGAGATATCCCTTCAGGAGAGGATGGTCATCCATCATAAGATCTCAAAGTGATGGTGGATGGTATTAGCTCATGGGAGCCAAGTTTCTGCCATACTATTTTGGACATGATGCATGTGGATGCACCTTCATTAATGATACATCAATGAACTTTGATGTTCCGAATTTTGACTGGTATTTGGAAAGCTACCAAAGTGGGGAGACGAGGTTCCCCACAATCCATATCAAATGTGATGAGTCTAGTATCAACAGGGTCGACTTCCTCTAAGGCGGAAATAAATGATTTTTGTTGAGTGGGATAGGTTTGGAGGACCTCCAATACCGACATGGCTGTAGGAGATTGCACCAAGTCATCAACCAAACTGTAATTGTGTGCCGCCTTGTCCTGAGAGTTGTTGACATTTCATCATAATGGGATGCAATGAATAAAAATGGGTGGTTCAGTGTTAGGGCGTGGAATCATCAAAGGTTGTTTGGATGGAGCGAGAGCTGCTTCCTAAGTGGTGGGAGTGGATTCAGGGGGTGCACTGTATTGACGATTGTGCGTTTGTAGAAGAATTTCTTCTTCGCTAGTGAGGAGGATATTGCGATCTGCTATATTCCCAAGGTTTTGATACTGTCCCATCTATGGTGGGGAAGGATGCATCTCTTGTTGGGTATTCATCACACCTTGGTGTGGAATAGGGTTTTGCAACACAACCAGGGGTGGTTGTTGCAAATACTGTTGTGGGGCTTGCTGAGGGGCAGGCAGTGCTGGAGGACGTGGCACATTCATGGAATCTTTCATCTGTTTGAAGTTGGCAATTTGGGGGTAATGGTGGGTATAATGACCATTCTCACCACAAAGGGCACAAGGGAAGTTCGTCCGTAGATTGTTGTTGTTGTTCCTCCCTTAGCGTTTGTTGTTATTTCCACCTTGGGGGTTCTGGTTACCCTGGTTCTGGTTGCCCCCAACATGTTGGTTTTGTTGGGGGTTATTTCCCCCTGGTCTTGGGTTATTATTGTTTCGGTTTTTTCCTTTCTTTTTGGCATTATTTGATTGATGGGCCAGATTTTCCATATTCAATTGTTTAAACTTTTGAAATTGTTGAATGGGAGAGGGATGAACAAAGTTAACCCCAATGTGTGGTTGTCCTTGTGGAGGAGCAATGGGTTATGGGGGAGTAGGAAATGGGAAATACAAATTATTTTGTGGTAATGACCCATAGGGTGCATATGAAGGCGTAGTGCTTTCAATAGTTCTCCAGGTGTAAGCTGAGATAGAGGGGGTACTAGAACTTGGTTGAACATTCGGGTGTATCATGGGTGCCAGCGAGAATCCACTCATGGGTGGAGGGAGGACANCATAGGTGGTGGTTGGATGTATGGATTGTGGTGTGTTGTGGTACCAATCAATCCATCCACTGAGTGAGACATCCCAGGTTTGTCCTGGCCGAATGGTACAAGTCTCGGGGCGTCAGGTAGTACTGTGTATAAGTATCCCAACTGAGCATAAATGAGGTCATATTGTTGATCTTTGATGATGGCTGCCTCTATAGTTTGGGGGAAGGTGGAGGCCACATCTTTGGCAAGGAGAGGGGTGAGTGATCTGAGAAACCAATCAAGGCATTTTTCTTTGGTGGTTTCTGCTTTGCATAAACTACGTCGCCAATGCCATTCATGAATGTGGTCGGTGATATGTGTGGCTAAGGTTTGTTTAAACTCAGAAAGTAGTTCGAGACTGTTGTCATGACGAACTGGTAGTTGAAAGAAGGTTAAAAATGTTTTGGCCAATGATTCAAAGGTCACATGGGACCCTGATTTTTCGTTCACATACCACTTGGCTGATGGACCTGTGAGTGTGTGCTGAAACAACCTTAATCAAATGGAGGCATCCATGATGCTGTTTGAAGAGAACCATAAGTGGAAGGTAATGATATGGTTGGCGGGATCTTCTCCTACCTTTCCTTCAAACTTGGGAATGTCTGAAGGTAGTTTGGTAGGCATTGCAGGCCATGTGGGGTCGTGCAATATAGGATCATTTGTGAGCTTACTCAGATTCAGTATGTTGAGGGAGGCCAAATATGGCATGTGGAGTGGCGGTGGAGGATTAGTTCCAGCCATGGTGTGAGAAGGTAGTGGGCCTGACCCTTGAGGGGGGTTTGGTGGGGGTATACTTATCCCTTGGGAAGAGGTGTACCCTCCGCCTCCTTGTGAGGGAGAGTTAGTGGATGGATAACCTTGGGAAGTGGACCCAAGTAAAGTGGAACCAAGAAAAGATGATCCCAAAATGGTAGCACTCACAGGGGTGTGAGATGGTTGAGTCGATGAGTTAGTGAAACTAGGAAATCCTCCTAGGATAGGAGGGAGATTTTACAAGTGTCTGGAACGACGGGGATTTTGTGGGTACCCTATGATGTCCAATTAGCAAAGTGGAATGTGTGCAAAATGGTGATGAGAGAAGCAAATGAACAAGAGACTTTGTATAATATGGGCCTTCACAATATATCTCACAATCACATGTAATCACAAGAGCATCATACATACATCAATTGAAAAGAATCATACATGTGGGTAGGTGGATTTTGTCCGTGTGGGAGAACAAAGGAAACAAATGCTCATGTCTTAAAAAGACGTAACATTCTTCCTCTCAAATAGCACTAGACCTTCCAATAGCAATCAACAGTGGGGTCTGAAGCCACCGAAAGAGGAACTAGTGAAGAATGAAACAATTAGTTATAATGAGGGGTAGAGGGTGCATACCCCGAAAGAACTGGTGATATTTCCCAATAGCCACACAAAATCCGATCAAGGTGCAATTGCAACCCACAATTTCCACCTGGGTAGATGTTTTAAAATTGGCCACTAGGTACCTCGGTCAAAGTGCGACATTTAGATTTTCGGCCTCAGAAATGGGTCATGGGATGGATCCCTTCCAAGAGGTGGGTGCCTCAAGGGGGGATGCACAGAACAACCGGACCTCGGCCTTTGACCCTTCACGAGTATTTCCCTGCCTTATGGTGTTAGGAACACTTGACTTGGAGGATTTAAAAGTTCCCTATTTGTCAACTTCTAATGTTTGAATATGTGAGAACCAGATAACGGGGACTTATTTGGATGCCTATCGCCGAGATCCTACCTAGACTAAAAAATTTCTTTTGGCATATCCTATGGAGGAAAACTTAGTGAGTTTTTTAGAAAAGTTTTATATGTGGTTGTTTGAGGGATTGGAGGTGTGAACCAATCTCGTTTGAATTAAGTGGGAGTGGATAATTCCTTCAAGAAATAGTGAGATGTTTCAGAATCCCTTTGGAGGAAACCTACTTCCACCTCCAAAATTAGAGATGAAATTATGTGAGTGAGTAGTGACTTTGTGTGTGATAAAGTGATAAAATGTGCCAAATTTTTAATAATTAAGGTGTCACCTTACATCATGTGGACTTCCTTTGGTCCTTACAATTCTTGATTACCTATCTTACTAGATGCCATTGGTACAACCCTGCAGAATTTTAAAGTCCCTAAAGAACTAGCATGTGTACATATGGGTCCTTACCAATCCTTTAAAACTCCCTAATGTGATTTAATCTAAGAAAGATTCAAAAAAATATCCTAGATTGCAAGCATGTGGGCATGTATGGGCCCATTACTATAATCTTTAAACTCCCCTAGTGATGTAAACTAAGAAAGTAGTTTCAAAAACTATCCTAACTTTGCAACATGTGGGCATGTATGGGCCCTTACAAATTTAAGATGTTTTGAAAAGAAACTAAGAGGAGCCCTAGGGGGGCTTTGTCCTCTCCTAAATATTTTTTTTTAAGGGAGATGAGATCTTCCCTCAATCATTTTTACTGATTCTCAAGATCGCTCTATGGTGTGACAGAAGAGAATACTCAATGATTGAAGTTCGATTTCTGGTCCCAATGCAAATGTTTATATATGTGATAGTAAATGATATTAACTTAAGTTTTACAATCAAAACAAGCCATCCATGTGGCAAATCAAAGAAAAAGAGGAGAAATATGGTTCTTTTTAACCCTTTAAGTGCCTATGTTTTGACTAACCTTTCATGTGGTAAGGGAATCTAAGTGTGGTGCATTTACAAATTGCATAAAAGCAAGATTTTGAAGGCTAGGGCCCTTCAAAACATCACAAAAGAACTCTTACAATGTTAGAATTCTGGATAGATGCGCGGGTCATAGTTTAGACAGAGGCGTATGTGGTGCCAATGCATAGAGAACCGAGGACTTGTTGGTGCATTGTGCCCATAATGCGCTGAGAAACACAATGCTGTTGGCGCACAATGCTCAGAAGGCACACCTGTGGGATGGAAAACCCACGCACGTTTTGATATGCATCCTGGAGGAAATTTTTAAGTGGAATTCTCCTCTTCCAGCTCTAAATTTAGCTCTTTACAGGCAAGGCTAGGCCAATTATAATCCCTGCAAGGCAAATTAATCAAAAAGAAGTGCTCAAACAACCCAAATAGGGAGGAAATTGATACCTTCTCCCTAGTACGATCACCAATCTATTGTATCCTTTTCGCCACTTGAATGAGCAAAAGAGGGACACTTGCAAGTCTAGTTGGGCCTGCTAGACAGGACAAAGGTTAGTGTATGAATCAAATAAATCAATCACATGAAATAAACAAACAACTAAGCTAAAAACAACTAAACAAATAACTAAAGAAATGAAACTAAAATGCATGAGGAAACTTGAACCAAAAATCAATCAAATGACCAATAATCATGCCACCAATGGATAAATTGTATTAGTGGGAAAAAACCAAAGAGAAAGGAGGACTTGTGGATCCGCTGTTCCTCCTAGGGAGGGATTTTGAATCCCCTATGTGAGAGCTCTTCTTACAAATGGAAAACAAGAAAATAAATGGTGAAGAAATCCAAGATTATTCCCTCAAGAGGTGAGGTGAATAACTTAATGAGATGATGCTAGTATGCTCCAAGAAGGAAAGAGGTTCCTTGTAGGAGAATAGAGGCATCATAAAAATACAATGAGATTCTTGAATTCATAGTGCACCCATGGCCTCTTTTTATAGCAAATATTTGAGGCATTATCCAATTGATCTTTAGTGTGAACAAAGGGCCCTTTAGGGAACCCTTGGATCTTTGACCAGCCTGCCATTCGGATTCAACTTGGATTTGAGGGTCAAATCAAGTTAGGAGTTGGTCCAGAAGTGGGTGAGGGGCCGAGAAGAACCATAAATGCACCGTTCACAGGTTTGCACGACTTTTATCATACATTGTCATGCCTCGAGCGCATGTGCATTTTTTTGGCTTTTTTGGTCTGTGCATGTGCGCGCGCTTCCTTTAGTGTTTCAGTGCATGTCAATTTTTTAACCAATTGTATAGTTTTTTCCTTTTGGAAATGCTTTTTTGGGGCTGCAGGTGAACTAATAGGTGTTTGGAGATGCTGGATTCCTGTAACCATTTGCGGAAGAAATTTCAGTGATAACAGAAGGGAAAGAAAAATATCAGATTAGAAAACCGCATCACTTGCATATTCACAATTTGAAATCATTGATTAGGTACAATCCGTATGCACATGTGGTTGAGTACCTAGTTCTTGTTGACCCAATGTAAGTTCCTATGAGGGAAGAATTTGATAGGTCAAAATGTTTTGACTAGAAATATTATGTGATTGGAGGAAATCATTACGCAGAGGCTAGAAGAGAATTGATGCAAGAATATCCCAATAATCCTCTTTTTGAGACAGTCAAATGCATAATTTATGTCGGTTTAACAGATTCAGAAGCAAAGTTATTGGCATGGGATCATAACACATACAATGAGTATAGAATGTCTATGACTTTCATTCAAAGGGTGAGATTTATCCATAATGTTTTTTCTAAAATATTTCATGGGGAGAGATCAAATGTTGATGTCAAGTTTCAGAAGCAATATTGTATGGAAATAGGATTCCCACTTGATGATGAAAATGAAAAAGAAAAAAATCGCAAAGGAAATGATATATTTAGAGTTGTGGATAACTATTTTCAATTGGGATTTAGAACTGGACATGTATGGGATTTGATAGATGGTATATTCTCCCTATGGGAAAATATTAGTATAAAAAATCAGAGAGTTAAGAAGGCTAAACCATTGATATGTGGCACAAGTAAGACAGGTCCTAACATGAAAAATCTTCGAGATGATATGACTATAACACCTTAGAGATCAATACAAGGAGTGAAGCATGATAAACTTATCATAACTATATTATCACATGTTAGGTCGGGATAATTGTCAATGGAAGAAATGTGTGATGAATTTAAAAAGTAAGCTTGTTGAGTTATTTTGTATTTATCTTAGGACAAGATTTTTTTGTTTGTTTGTTTTTTTTCCCAGTTTAACATATCAATGTTCTAAGTTTTTTGTTATATATATCATTATAGCATTATTTTTTTATTATTTAGTCACAAGGTGTATATGATAATACAAGAGGAAATGGTCAACATGTTGAATGAAGAAAGTTGGGATGATGTTAAACTCAACTATCTAGATTCAAGCTCTACAATAGTATTGAAACGATTTTTTGTTGCATTAAAAAAGGTATGTTGATTTATTACATTCATATTATTCATTTGTAAGTTAATTTATTTCTATTTTAATAGCTATAGATATATAACTATATGTTTGTTTGTTTCATTAAATATTCCAAAGAAGAATGCAAATGGAGTACCTGAAAATTTTAAAAGTTTTATTCAAAAAACCAAGTTTGAAAGAGAAAGAAGGAGACGTGTTCAAAATGTTCAACTTGATGACACCCTTGATCACTACATTTGAAATGGGCTCGACACTATTCAATATAAAGTGATATTAGGTGAATGTGAACAACTTGCAAATATTGTTCCTAAAAAATAATACTCCCTAGTTATTACGGATATCTCTCATGGTTATAATATCCAAGAAATTGGATATGATACTGAGCCTTATACTTACCAAGATTTCAATAAAGTGGTTATGGGATTTACAAAAGTTACAACATCATCATTTTATAGATTTCTAGTATTTCATTCAGACACACAACAAGGATTAGTACAATCAAGCTTCAAGGGGAAACAAAAGACAATGATGTAGTTTATTTGGTAAGATATTGAAAGTGTATGTTTAACAATTAAGAATAGAAAACAATTTTATTAATTCACAAGTTAATTGAATTTGCACTTATTTATGTTACAGGCACAAGCCTAATATTCAGAGCTCCAATAGAGAATCATTTAAACATGATTTTGAGAGTATACATCTTGCAACCTGGACAAAAGATGATTCTTATAGTTCTATTCTTGTCAATGAAATGGATGGAGAGACTCCTATTAGTATATTGGTATACAATGATGTGGTTAGAAAGCTAAAATATGAAGAAAAATATTTGAAAGGAGAGATGGTTAGCATTTATAAAAAACCACAAGCATTAATTAATTATCTTATAGATACATTTTCAAATGAAGGAGATTGGGTTTTGGATTTGTTCTCGGGTTCAGGTAAGAATTATGATCTAATATTTATTTTATTTTTAATTTATGTCTTTTTACATTATCTAACTTCATTATTTATTTTGTATTTGGTGATTAGGTACAACATTAGCGTGTTTCTTACAAAAAGGAAGAAATTGCATAGCCATTGAAAGTGACCCAATGCAATGCAATTTTATTCAACAAAGAATTAATGATATTCCAGCTCTTCCAGATGAAATGCAAGAAGTTTGCTTGAGGAAAGGAGATTTTAGTGAATCAAAGGTGGAAAAATTGTCAAAGGAACCTCAAGTACCATTAGGAGGAATGATTGTAAAGGATCACTTTGGAGAACTTGTGGATATCAAAGAGCCAATGGAAGAACAAAAGGACACAATGGAAGCAAAAAATGACGTCGAAGAAGATGACAATGTGTCTATTGAGAATGATGAATTTGGGATATATGATATTGTTGATTAGTTTTAAGATGCCCTTGAAGACGATGCTCAATTTTGCAAAATTTTGATGAGCTATAACTGTAATGTTTTGACTTTCAGATTTTAAAATAAGAATAAAGATGTATCTATTATTGTTTTGTGATGAATCTTTTTATTGTTTCCTTTTTCATTTTATTTGTATGTGAATCACTATACATTGAATTTTTTTAATTAAATGTTGTCATTGTTTTACTTCAAATGTATAAAAATATGAAAGAAAATGATAATTTTTATAAAATTTTGACTTTTTTTTGTTCAATTATGTCCATAAAAATGCTTTATTTGACATGCTATTTTAAGGAACCTGTACCAAAATGTATATGTTTTTTTTATTATATATGGCTATAAAATGTGTTTTTTTTGCTAAATATTAAAAAATAGTGTTATTTAACTACAATTGTTTTCTATGTATTGAAGTAAAGGTAAACAATGTGTTAAAAATGATGTTTTCCACTATATATAAAAAGTATGGAACAATAAATTAATTAAGGAGACAAAATTATATGAAAAATCGTAACTTCAAAAAAGTGAACGGTAAAAAATATTTTTATGATTGAAAGAAGCATGAAAAAATGACTAAAAACGCCGTTGAATAATTTTTTTTTTTTAGAAAAAATTGAAAATAGATGAAAAATAAGCATTTAAAAAATAACGTGGAAACATTTTGGATCGAAAAATTTTAAATATTGAAAACCACCTAAAAACAGAGGGGGTGGGGAGGTGCTACTAGTAGCACCATTTAAAAAAACAGGGTAAAAAATTGGACCCCCCCAAAACGAGAACTCTGTAGATTTCTCGTTAAGTTGGTAACTATGTTAGTACAACATATCATATTTTTGTCACTTTTTCGGGCCTGTAAAAACTATATGAAAATGAACTCTTTGGAGTCTCCTTTAAGCTCTTTTCAAACTCCCTAAACATGAAAATATTGTCGAGTGAGCTTGTTTCCTTTCACACTTGTTAAAAGGATTTGAAAGGGGATTTACTCGGTGTAAGTTTAACCCTTTATCGGACTGGATGGACTAATTACAAAAAATGAATACTCTAGTCAACCTTGACTAGGGGAGTTCTCCCTTGTATTGTTTCACACTTTTTCGGGCTTGTAGGACTAAATTTACTAAAAAAAATACACTTGGATTCATATTTAATATCTTTTCAGACTCTCTAAACATGAAAATACCACTAAGTTTACATTCTTCAGACTCATTAAATCATGAATTAAAGGACCCATACGGGATCAAACCCATCCTTCCTAAGGTTCGTTCAACACGTGATGAGGGGCTCATCAAAGATGAGCTATACTAAGAATTTGTTATCCTCTTCAAGATCGTTAAAAAACAAAGAGGTACTCGACATTCATGTTCGGGGAAAAATTGAAGGAAGTGGGTCAAGTTTATGGTAATATTTATTGTAGTCATTTGTTGTCGCCCTTGAACATGGCACCTATTTGCATCTCATATTATATTTGGGTAATCTACTTGTCTCTGAGTCATACCAGTCCTATGTGTTCTCATACTCCTTTGGCTCACACAAAGAGTGCCCTAGTGATCGTTGCACTATGTTTTGGTCTATCTCTCACTCGAGTCAATGCTGCCAAGTCATTTGTCATGCCCCACAATGTTCAAGGGATTTTTCACTTCAAACCAACCATTCTGTAGTATTACCATCTTTCATCCTTGTGTCAGTACATACTCATTTGATCTATCACATCACATCACTTTCATGTGTTAGTTTCATGTTGATGATGGGGAAAACATCATGGCCCTCCTTCGACGAGTCTATTCCTATCGACTCCAACACATTATCTGAGAATTAGGATTAGAAACCAGTTAGTACCTTGGAACCTGCATTCCTCAATGACAAGTCACCTTGCTTTCGACAATAGGTTTACATCATTGGCCTTTAATTGAATGATTCGATGAATGTTTGACTTCAACTCATTTATTCAATCTACCTCACATATTTGGTAGTCATTGACATATTTGGTGATTTCCTTCACACTTGTTAACAATCTACATTAATGACCAGTAGTCAAGTGATTTCTACCATGTTCGAAATCAACACATCTATTCACCTGGATAAAATCGTACCACATTGGGTTTGGGACGAAGACCCTGGGAACGCACCTCTATTACGTGCCTTACCCAGGTTGAGATGGAGATTGTATGATTATTTGGAAGATTCTAATTTGGACATCATGCTAGGGGTCTCACTAATATATATGCTATCACATAGATCCACTTTGTATTGGTCTGTTGCTATGTTTTTTCATATCGTAGTTTTTGCTAGGTGTTTGCTCTTTGCTGGCTGCTTGTCCTTTGTTGGATGCTTGTCCTTTGGTTGTTTCACTGGAACCTTCCATTCTTCTTTCCAGTCTTTCATTGCCCATTGTACTTCTTCTTTCATGACACAATATCTCATCTACAACCACTCCTTCTCTTGATCCATTTTGGCCTAGATCCACATATTATGCCTCAATGCTTTAAAATTTGCTATCGTTTTGTACTCCTCCACCACCTCCAGTGGGATCCTCCACATTTCTGCCACTTTTTCTTGGATTTCTTCAAGGTATGTCATGAATATGCTGACATTTGTCTTTCTTTATTTTGCGACAGTTGTGTGCCACAATGATTCATACTGTGCTGCACGACACCTTCCAGTTCTCTAACAGAAAATGGTGTATTTGGGGTGCTTCCAACCTACTAATGTAATCGATATAATGACCACAAGTAATGAAACTTTGTACTTACATCCTAGGTGTCTTTTAAATCATTTAAAAATATATTTAACAAGTATGGGATGCAAATTAATGTAGTTCCCTTTGTGCATTGCACGACTGCTGCTATTAAGCTTGCTGACACTTTCTCCTTGCAACACTTCCTGAGTAATTTATAGGCCATTAGTTTGGTTGCTAGCCATGTTTCTTGTTCACTTATCCCGTTGATAATTATCCCCCTGGATCCTCTCTCTGTACCATAGGTCTGCTTCATCTATTCTACCAAGGCTTTCTCCTTGGTATTTTCATCAAGGTACTACGCAGGTTTCTTACCGTTGGTTGGTAGATCTGTTATCTTGGCTATCAAGTCAACATTGATGGAAAATTGTGTATCCAACCACAAAATACCTCTGTGCATGACTGCCAATAATTTCTTGATGTATTTATTTACATCCTTTCCCCTACCAAAGTGAGGGATCTCTAACAGGTTCATTATTCCTGTATTATATAACCCTTGTATCCACTGCTTAGGTTCCATTATGGGTACTCCTATCGCGCCGACCCCTTTGATTTCCAAGTACACTTGCTAAAAAAACTATGGGAATTTATCTGTTTCCTTTACATAATGGTTCAAATAACGTAGTTTATATACGCATCCAAGTAAATCCATGACAACCTTTACTCCTGCTCGTATGCACGATAACACAATGGTTACCTCTGGTTTCTTGCGTAGGGATCTCTGGACCTGTTGTTTTCCTTTCCACTTTTCTAGCACACTTGAGGGCCTTTTTTCCTGATACATATTCTCTTCTTCCTCCTCCTCTCCACTAGACTCCTATTTCATTTTGATTCATCTATTGGTATTTTATCCTTTTGTGGTTACTTTGCGCCAGATTGAACCCTCGGCTCATCAGAATTGGTTCTTTCCTCATCTGCTTCCTCTATGGGATGAATTGTTTTCTTGTGTCGAGTTTGGATCCTCAGCCGTGTTCTGTGGGTCAATTTTCATTTGTTCTATCATAGGGGTTGGCTCTTTCTCCTCATCCCATATTGGACTCGTAGGTTCGATGACTGGGAAATAAATAAAATTGACATCCACCACTCCCTCCGTCTGTGTAGGGTTTTCGGCCTCCATTGCTGGCTCCTACAACAACCTTGTGGAATTGTGTGTCTACCTTGCAATCCTGGTAGGATCTCCGACTTTAGGTGGCACCATCTTACTTGATTCTTAGTGGTTTTCTTCTGAAATCTCACCGACACCCTGCTAAATCACCTGTTCATTATTCACTTCTCGTTGCTTATATCTATTTGCTCTAATTCACAATGTGGCTTGTCGAACCCTAATTTTTCTTCTAAAGTCTATCATAAATGCTCCAAATATTTCCGGGAACACTTCAATGACTGTCATAAATGTTTGTTTCACGCCTTCTTTTTCTAGTGACTGGTTTTTCTTTTTTCTGACTGTTTCATTGTTTCGGTGCGTTGTATTTTTCTACTATCATATTTTTCCATCTCAATAGATTTTCCGTCTGTCATAGTTATTCTATGCACAATATCTTCACTTCTGGTCACCTTAAATTTCTATTTGCTACACGCTATCATTACCAATTATTCCTCTAACTACTTATTTTTGGATTTTTCTTCATTTTCCTACTTTTTTTTTTCCTTTTTCTTGTCTTTCTTCCAACTATATACAATATGTACAAGTCCACTTGTTGTGCTCCAACTACTGAGGGTTAGTGTTTCGAATGTACCTATACATTTTTAGTCAAATACCATTCACCATTCCTTGAACTTCCTTTCCTGCTAAGTCCTACATCTGTACAACACCTTCATCTATGACATAATTTATTTGGTATGGCCCTAGCCAATGCATTCTAAGTTTCCCTGGGTGCTGCAAATACTTAGTGTCATAGAAGAGAACCATATCTCCTACTTTTAAGTTCTTCTTCTTAATATGTATTTCATGCCATGTTTTATCTTTTTCTTTCTATACCTCTTGATGGAAAACAACTATGATTATGTCTTCTTCTAATTCCATAAGTTGAGATAATCGTTCCTGGGCTGTGCCTCTTTCTGTCATTTCTGTAATAGTTGTAATGCACAGACTTTGTATCAAATAATCTAAAGGAACTACTGATTCCTGTCCATACACTAACCTAAAGGTTGTCTTCCCTATTAGCTTCTTTCATGTAGTCCTATAATCCCATAGTACTGCTGGTACTGTTAGATCCCAGTCATCCCTATTCATATTACAAATCTTTGTCAAAGAATTCTCCAAAATATTGTTAAAGGCTTCCACTATTCCATTTTCCTGAGGATGATA
>JASDQU010011129.1:36046-51969 GCA_032191745.1 Picea mariana | reverse complement strand
AAAGTCTACAACTACTTTATATTTATTACAATAAATGCCTCCAACAAACAGATGAGAGCAACTACTCACAATCTGGGTTACAGTTTCCAAACCATAAAAGCAAACATATCTTTTCCAGATATTACATTAATGCTTCATCTTTTCAAATTCAAAATATCTTCAAAATACACGTTGGTGCATTTCCAGCTGTCCTTTCGCTTTTGTGCTTGCTTTGTTGGCTTGTTTATGATGCTCTTGCATCATATTCCTCTGGCTGAAAAATTCATGAACTCTTGTTCATGATCTCCTGCACCGTCTGTCCATGTTTATGGATCTCTGCCTCACTTTCCCAACTGGAATCTTCAATTGGGTGTCCTTTCCACTTTACCAAGTACTCAAAATACGTCTTTCTTCGAGTCTTCTTGCTAACTCTCTGATCAATGATCTTTTCCATCTGCAGATTTTGAGCGACATGCAACTATTTGACCCACTAAACTTTCTTTTGGTTCTCTTCTCCTCTCACTTCATTTTCTCTGTAAGAATACAGATCCACTACGTTGAATATGGGTGAAATGCCCACACCATCTGAAAATTCTATTTCATAAGCATTTGCCTCAAATTTTCTTATGATTTTACACGACCCTATCTTCTTCATTTTTAGCTTATTATACGTTCCCCTTGGGAATATTTCCTTTCTTATATGTGCTAAGACTAAGTATCCCACTTCAAACTGAATCTCTCTTCGGTGTTTATCTAATGTGTGCTTATATTCCTGGTTAGAAATTTGCAACCGCTCTTTAATCTTACTATGGAGCTCTTGCATCTCTGCTGCAAAATCCTCTGCTCCAGCACTTCTGAAATCACTTTGCTCTAAGTCTCTCAACTCAGATACTCCTCTTGGATGCATTCCATACATTATCTGGAATGGGCTCTGTCCTATGCTCCAATTAGGTGAGTCATTGTATGCAAATTCCACTTGCGGTAGAATCTGATCCCACTGAATATGATGTTCAGCTACTAAACTCCTCAACAAGTCTCCCAAACTTCGATTTACTACCTCAGTCTGTCCATCCATCTGAGGGTGATATGATGAGCTAAAAGACAAATTAGTCCCCAGCTTCTTGCATAGTGTCCTCCAGAAATGACCAACACATTTGGTATCTCTATCTGAAACAATACTCTTGGGTAAACCATGAAGTCGAACAACTTCTTTGAAAAACATGTTTGCAATGTGTGTTGCATCACTGGTTTTCTGACATGGAATGAAATGTGCCATTTTTGAGAATCTGTCAACTACCACAGATATGGAATCACAACCTCTCTGTGTCCTCAACAATCCTAACACAAAATCCATGCTTACCGCGTCCCATGACCTCTCTGGTACTAGAAATGGTTGATACAACCCTGTATTCTGTCTTTTCCCCTTTGCATGCTGGAAAATTCTACATTTGTTCACAAAATTCTTGACATCCATTCTCATCCCTAGCCAATAATACAAACTGTTTAGTTACGCGAATGTATTATCATGGCCAAAGTGTCCAGCCAATCCTCCGTTATGTTTTTCCTTTAGAAGATTCTCTCTCATAGAAATCTTCGGGATACATAACTGATTTCCTTTGAATAATAATCCATCCTGGATTAAGAATTCAATTCATTGGCTTCTGTCTCTTAGAATAGGATTTTCACATGCTTCATAAGCATCCCTAAAATCTGAATCATCCTTGTACATGTCCTTAAGGCTATCAAAACCTAAGGTATTCACACGAAACTCCTGCAGAATCAAACATTTCCCTCTCAATGCATCAGTGAACTTGTTCGTAGTTCCAGAAATGTGCTTTATAAAAAACATAATGTTTTGCATAAATTCAACCCATTTTTCATGTTTCTGGTTCAATTTCTCCTATTTGGTTACGAATTGTAAAGCATGGTTGTCTCTATACAAAAAGAACTCTTTTAGAACCAAATAATGCCTCCATTTCTTCAGTGCCTATATGATTGCATAAAACTCTTTATCATACGTGGAATATTTCATCTTGGCATCATTCAACTTATCACTGAAGTATGCAACTGGTCTATTGTCTTGACTTAAGACTATTCCAATTGCAAATCCACTTGCGTCACATCTCACTTGAAATGTTTTACTGAAGTTTGGAAAAACAAGAACTGGCTGTCTAGTTATCTTCTCTTTCAACAACTTAAAAATTTTCTCTGCTTCCTCTGTTTAATGAAAAGATTTATGTCTTTTCTTGACTGTGTCCATCATTGGTGCAAAAATTCCACTAAAATTTCTGACGAACTTCCTGTAAAAACTGGATAATCCATGGAAGCTTCTGACTTCAAAGATATTCCTTGGAGACGACCATTCTTTGATCGCTTTTACCTTCTTAGGATCCATCTTCAACTCATTCGAAGAGATCACGAACCCCAAATAAACAAGCTCTTTCTTCATGAAAGATGAATTCTTCAGATTTATCAACAACTTCTCTCACTGCAACCTCCTCATCACTAGAGTTAAATGTCTCAAATGTTCTTCCTTATTCTTACCGAAGATCAATATATCATCAAGATACACAATTACAAATTTTCCAATGAAATGTTTCAAGACTTCATTCATCAATATCATAAAAGTACTTGGCGCATTCATCAAAATAAATGACATGACAATCCATTCATACATCCCTTCATTCATCTTGAATGATGTCTTCCATTTATCACCTTCCCTCATTCTAATTTGATGATATCTGATTTTCAAATCAATTTTTGAAAAAAACTTTGCTCCACTCAAGCAATCCATCCTCGGTAAAGGAAATATATACCTGATGGTGATTTTGTTTATAGCCCTTGAGTCTGTACACATCCTCCATCCACCATACTTCTTTGGATTTAACACTGTTGGCAGAGCGCATGGACTCAATCTTTCTCTAATCAACCCTTTGTCCATCAAATCCTGGACTTGCTTGTTAACTTCTTCATTCTCCTGCGATGTCAATTTGTACGCTGCTTTGTTTGGTAAACTTGCTCCTGGTATAAGGTCAATGCGATGGATCATACTTCTAATGGGTGGCAACGAAAAAGGTAAATCTTCCACCACTATATCAACAAAATTCTCGAGCATCTGCTGAATTTCCTTAGGTAGATCATTATCGAAGTACTGGTCAAGACGACTCTAGGTTTTCTCACCACAACAAACTGCATTTATTTTTCTTTCTTGACTTCATCCAAAAGTTCCTTCCCACTCATGAGAAGTATAGCGTTTCTTGTTTCTGCTTTCACCTTCTTGTCTTCAATTGGCAACAACATATGTGTCCTACCATTCTTCTCCAAGGTGTATGTGTTCTTTCTCCCATCATGACCAACATTTCTATCATATTTCCATGGTCTCCCCAACAAAATATGACAGACATCCATGGGAATAACATCACATAAGATCTCATCTCTGTAACCCCCTATCTTAAATTCAAGTAAACAATGTTTAGTGACTATTACCTGTTGTCCTTTTTGCAACCATGAAACTTTGTATGGGCTCGGATGTGCAATTGTCTCCAATTCTAGCTTCTCCACCATTTCTATGGATACTATATTGTCTGTGCTTCCATTGTCCACAATTACCTTGCATACCCTATCCTTGGTCTTGTAAGAAGTTCTGAACACACTGTTCCTCTGGAATGGATTATCCACCTCCTTTTCTGGCTTCAAGAGAATTTTCCGCATCATTAATGATCTTCCGCCTTCTGCATCTTCTACCTCAACATTTCACCTTTGCACTTCTGAAATGTGATCTTCACCTCCTCCATCTCTTTTTCTATCAGGACATTCAAAAGATTTGTGTCCTATCTTTCCACAGAATTTTTTTTTTATTTCACCTCCTCTACCTCTTCCTCCTCCTCTTTCTCGAGGAAAAGTGTTCCTATCGACATACTTCCCTCCTTGTGAGCTTCCTCCCCTTTCTGGGTGGTTATGAGATTTCTTTTATTCATCCTTGGGCTTCTGTACTCTATCCTAGGCAATTGATTTTCCTCTGATCTGACTTCTACCTCTACCCCTTTGACCTTGTTTTCAGGCCAACTTTACTTCATCCTTTGAAGCAATTTGATAAGCATCTTCTACATTCCTAATTGTCACCATGCTCATCTCGTCTTGAATTTCATATCTCAAGCCATTCATGTACCTGTTGAATTTTTCATCATCACTTTCATGACGACTTGCTCTAATGTTGAGTCTGTAAAACTCCTCATTGTATTCCTTCACTATCATCCCCTTCTATCTCAAATTCTGCATTCTCCATAACAAATTAATTTGGTAATCTCTGGGTATAAACTTGGCTTTCATCTTTGCTACCATCCTATTCCAGCTTTTGATTCTTTGCTTGCCTTTGCAACGCCTGTCATCTTGCAGTTCATCCCACCACAGTGCTGCATGCCCTTTCAGTCTAGTGAAAACATGTTTAAACTTCTCATCCTCTTCGATATCCTCATAGTCGAAGTATTTATCCAGAGCTCTAAAATAATCTAGCAACTCCTCAATGTCTAAGTTGCCTTCATACATCGGGATGTCCATTTTTTCTCTGTCCCCTATTCTTACAACAACTTTGAATAGATGTTACTCTGTAGCATCTTCGGCTACAACTTCTTCTTCTATGGGTCTTTCTTCATTCTCATTTTCGGATTCACTGACATCTCCAATATCATTTGTTCATCTCTGTCTTGTCTCCATAACATCCAATCGAGCACAAAGTTCTCTCATTTCCCTTTCCACGACTGGATTGGTCATGGGTCTATCTTGATGTCTTCTTGGCGGCATTGTTTAAATCTATTCCACACGGAATTTAAATCATAGCTATCCTCTGTCTTCCTTCACACAAAAAAAGCTTTTAGCTATGCTCTGATACCACCTGATGCAACACCCCTACCTCAGCAGGTTCTGCGTGAGCTCTTGGTCTAAGGATCGTTCTAAATTTCCCTTGAGCTGAAATGGCTCTTTAGTTCCCACAGGAACCTTCACACATGTAACCATAGGTCCTTCTAGGGTTTACGCCTGCGTGAAAAATCACACGACACAAACCTCCACTCCATGTGACCAACCGATGGGACCACGACCTTTACCCGAAAAGGAGTTTTAGATTTCATGACTTCACAATTTCCATTGTTGAGCTCCTCTGACTTCTTTGACTCCCAAAACCCCTAAATGGGCTAACAAATCTACTAGCTCCTCCCTTTATGCTTCAACCATGTGACCTCAGTCACGTCCTGGGGTCCACATCCAAGCGCGTTGGGATTTTGCGACTCGTGAGTTCATGATGCAACCTCTTCTCCCTTTCCTGAAGTTTGAACTTGCGACTTCTTCTCCTAAGATCGACGACCCTAAGCTTTCCACGATTTGATGGTCTAGATTGTGTCGAAATTTCGTGTATCGAGATTTCACAACTTATGAGATATCCAAGTCAGGACTTTCTCCACACTCCGACTCGCGTTGATCCATATCTAACGATGACTATTCCTTCTGAGCTTATGAGTGTTGGCAGACACTCAACCTTAACTACCTCGCTGATCCACTGGATCTAATGGTTCGTGGCGAATCGATAGTTCTCCCTCCAAGAATTTCAATCATTCGTTCGAGTTCTCGATACTCCTGGCCAATTAACTCAGTGCCTCCTTCTGAGCTTGATTTCTGTGAGGTGAATTCAACCCTCGTCTTCCTTTCGAACTCTTCGAATACTCTATCCCTCTTGAGCTTGGTTCTTGCTGTAAACTCAAGGAATTCAAGGGATTCTGCCCTCACTCCTTGCGGCTTCACGATAATATCTGATTATCTAAACTCTCCAACTCTACATGTTCCTTGCGACAGTAGCTCTTCAACCATTCCTTGGGTTGGAAAAGTCTAAGACTTCAACTTTCCCGTGCACACCTTGCACGACTCAGTGCTACACTTGCACTTCTATTGGTGTGAGAACAATGATATCTCTCCTGAGCTTTTCTGAGGTAAAACTCAGAATCTGGTCAACGTACTCCTTGCAGACCCTTGCTGCACTCCTTGTAGGAATTCTCAGGACGAGAAACAATTGAAACTCATACTCTCCCTCTCATAGACTTCATACATTCAACATGAAATCATGCATACACACATCATTGAAACAAATTCATAACAAAGCATATAAGTAAACTGTAAACATACCATTCAATAGATGTAAACAATATTCATCACAACTCCATGAAATTGAGTCAAATAATTCTTATATTAACTCAAGTGCATCTGTACATGGGTTCAATAACAACGACTATCTGCTTATATAATCTTCTACAATCTCTGTTCTTCTCTCCTATTCTTCTTTCTTCTAAGATTCTAATTCTTACATTGAGAATAATCTTACTATATCATACATACTAGGGAGCTTTCTAGAGTCCCCCCCCTACAAATCTAATCTAACAAATCGAAATAAAGTCTACAACTACTTTACATTTATTACAATAAATGACTCCAACAAACAGATGAGAGAAACCGCTCATGATCTGCGTTACAGTTTCCAAACCATAAAAGCGAACATATCTTTTCCATATATTACATTAATGCTTCATTTTTTCAAATTCAAAATATCTTCAAAAGATGTGCTGGTGCATTTCCAGCAGTCCTTCCACTTTTGTGCTTGCTTTGCTGGCTTGCTTACAATGCTCCTGCATCAAGTTGGGTTGATATAATCCTCTTTGTGCATGGTTGTTCGATATAACTAATTTACATCTTTTGTAATAATATTGTCAATCGCAGGTTCCACATACCTTCCTCCTTCTGATGGATCCAATGGTGCAATAACTCTGTATTCTCCAGATTCAAAGATCATCTTCCTTGTCTTCAAATTGATAATAGCCTGGTTAACAAAGGCCCAATCTAGACCTAACAAATCCAGATATAATGAAGTATTATCCACTATGTCAATGACTTCAAAGTATGCCATGGTGCACACACCATATAGATCTACTAGAATCCCTTTCAATCTACTAATAGGTACCACTCTATGATAATTTTATAACTTCAACTGAATAGGTGAATACCCCAATTGAGGTTCTCCCATAGCTTCCTAGGTCTTCTTTGGCAGAACATTGACTTCAGACCCTAAGTCTAGTATGATATCCCACATATTGAAATCTCCTATGTTTGCATTCAACTTGAATTCTCTACTTGTTCTTCTCTTCTTCCAGACTTGATTCACTGTCTTTACCCCTTCTTCCCTAGGATGACACTTTTCTAACATATTTTGCAATATTTTTAAAGAGTTTCTATCATTCATCAAATTTACACAAGATCCCAAAAAGTTTCTTAAGTTACTTACTTCCTCTGAAGGATTCTCTTTGTTGGTATGATCAAACAATGGGGCATGCCATACACTGGTACCTCATCTACTGGATTTGTTCCTGAAGTAGACGTAATTTTTTCTTTCAGAATCTCCTGCCTAGCTTCTTTCAATATCTCTTTCTCTTTGCACACATCAAACTTCTGTTCAGGCGCTGTATTCTTCTTAACCCACTGGTACTGATCTTGATCCTTATTTACTACATCTTTGCTTGTCTTGGCTCCACCTCTAGTCACTATGTTAATCTTATTCCCTTCCTCTTCTCTGTTTTCCACTGCAATCCATTACATGTTCTGATTGTTTTGGTTCATCTTGTTCTGTATCTTTATCAACAGTGTTAGACAATTTTCTGTTTCATGGTCTATTGCACGACAATACATACATGTCGTGGGTGGTTGTGGAAAGTCTCTCGCATAGTGTCCAGGTTTCTAAAAATTGTGACACACTACTGGTCCTCGACCTCCTCCCAAGCCTCTTCCTCCATGGCCTCCTCCTCTGAAGCCTCCCCCATTACCCTGGTTATCTCTGCACAGTGTATTATACAGAGGTCCCTTATTGTGCAGTTGTGCATTATTGTACTGTGGTGGTGCTGCACACTACTGTGCATTGTTATACTTCAGTGTTGGTCCAAACTGTTGTGCATTGTTGTACTACGGTGGTGGCTGAAATTGCTGTGCAGTATTATACTGTGGTTGCTGCACATTGTTATATTGCAGATGTTGTGTAATTTTTTCTATTATATGTTCAACCCACACCCTATATGTATCTGAAACCATTTCTTTCATCATCTCCAAAGTTCTACAGTCCTTATCTTTGTGTCCTATTGACTTACAAAAATTACAAAATGTACTCTTCGGTATTGTCTAATAATTATGCATCATGGGACAATGATAAGGATCATTCCCATGTATTTTACAAATATCACACCATGGTCCTCTTGAAGATAAAGGGTTTGGCATACGCACTCCAATATACTGCACAAATAATGGACACTCATTCTTGTGATTCCCTTCAGTTCTGCATAATGTGCACCAAAAATCTTCCCTTTTCTCCTTACCTTTATTCTGATTCAACTGGAATTTCAAGTTATTCAAGTCTTGCCTCAACTCTTCCACAACTAGATCTATCTGCTTATACTAATTTTCCTCTAGCTATAAGGAAGCTTGTAGAGCCTCAACCTAACTTTGGAATTTCTGCTGTCTCAAAGGATACTTCAAGTGTGGCAACAAAGAGTTAACAAACAAATTTCTATGCTTCATATCAGTAATAGGGTATTTCAACTTACCTTTTAGTCTCTTGAACTTCTGGTCCACCTCCCAGACTGAGTCTCCTGGTTTCTACTTAATCTCTATCATTTCATTCATGAACTGGTCCTATGAGCTTGGTTTCTAGAATTCATTTATTAATTTCCTCTTTACCTCTACTACAGTTGTAGGCGCTCCCGTTGAATTATTTGTTGTGATACCCACGTACCCGTATAATGCGTGGTCTCTGAATATGATTTCCAACTGTGAAACCTCTATATCTTCATATGTAATCTTCCTTGCTACCCATATATTCTCACAGATGAATAAATTCTTTTTTGGGTCATCTGACCCGCCCCCTCAGAAATTTGGTAACCGAATAGTTGGATATTGTCTTGCCATTGTGAAGTTTGTTGTACTACCACCTCCGTGCGCTGTAGTTACCTGACTGCTATTTGCTGAACTTGTACTTCTGCTTGAGTTTCCATTGGACCCACGTCCTATAAAAATTCTTCTACCACTAATCACTTGTTGGTTAACAATATTTTCTTCTTCAGATATCTTAGTCGCACATGGGGTTGTGGGTTCCACACTAATTCAGACCTAGAATGGAGAGCCTTCTTCTGCGCTGGACCCATGAACTTTGGTTTTCCTCTCATATGTGGCATGCAATTTATCCTGAATCTTTCCTGTGGTGCGAAGATCCTCTACCTCTTCCTCATTGCTGTCCAAGCCCTCTCGCTGAGCTACTGCCCTCTCATTTCTATTCATATTATACTCGTAGGGTCGTCCACTGTGCATCACACCTGCTTTCCTTATGATCTCCCAGGTCTGTTCATCATCCATCATGATGGGGTCCATTGCTTCCTTCTTCTGGCTACCCTCCAGAGCCTTCTCCATATCTCAAATATTCCTTAGTGCTTCCCCCAGCTCCCCTATGCGCATAGAGTGATCTAGCTGTTTGATTCCATGGTCATCACACCTTTGTCATGTAATACATCTTGATTGATGTGTAAAGATACCTAATGTGCCTTCCTATGGTTCTCTTCAATAAATCCTACTCTACAGTAGTATACGACTTCACTGTATCGAATGCAAATTCAGTAATAAACCCCGCAATAATGCTGTCTAACCAAAAATCCACTGCGCATGTGAATTTATTATTAACCATTTCTAGTCACCCAATGTTCTCAACAGTCCACTCTACTGGCCTAATCCGATTAGTCGGATGGTTATCCTTCAACCTCAATAATCACTCCTATAATAACTCTGGAAAGTAACAAAAATATTCTTCACGTAAATCAGTAAACACATACCTCTGCAGATACTGATGCGGTGTATACCTAGAACCCTTATTATATTTTTGAGTGAACTCTAGCTTCTTTGTCTCCAACCATCTTTCAATCTCTTGTTTCGTAGGATTCCATTCCCTAAAAATCCCTTTTTACCACTACATCTTCTTCACCAAACCCTTCTAGGATATTCTTCTGATTTCTAGCCAACAACAAAACCATTTGTTGGATGTATGGGTTGACCCGGGTTCTACCTTAGTTCTCCAACAAAACCCTTTTCACCATCGAACCTTCTAGTAAACCAGAAGGATACACCGTGCACAAAGTGCACAACACAGTCTCACCCGAGATGGCTTATGGGTGATTGCAGAAAGCAGATATCTGCAATCATGGAAGGGATTGTGGATGTTCTTTTTACTTCTTCTTCTAATTTAACATATATTCTACCATAACATTCATCAGATCTACCATTTTATCCATTCAATAACATATATTTTGCATACCCATTTTAGTGCACACTGTAAATAAAATTTAGCAAATGCATTCATTTATCCATTAATTCATTATAGAGAACATAAAAGCAACATAACACACATATAGACACCATTTTATCATGGTTCACCCCCCTGGGATATGTCCACAAATATCTTCTTCTTATTTCTTATTCTTCATTAAAATTGCGTTGCGTAGATTACATCATAGGGTTTAAGAATGGTGAGGCTAACCAACATCGCACCAAGCTCCACAATTTGTGACCTGACCCTCAATTACATCTCAAATCCGACTCCATCCGAGCTCTACAACTCTCAACAAAATACAAACTTCGACTCAAAACTCAAAATGATTCTCAAAGTACTCCGCTCATTCCAAGGTTCAATGATAAGATCTGATATGATATGATGATCTCCCTAGATGCCTCATACATCCTCTATTTATACGACAAAATGGGAAAACCCCTTACATTATGACTAAAAAACCCTAATCCTAAGTGGACTCAACTTGTCCACTTTCTAACTTCCTTCTGTGCAGTTGGTCTTAGATCCAACCATTCCTTGTGCTGATCTTCCTTCTTTCCTAGCGCATTGCTTCCTTTTCCCTTTGTCGCGCTACTTTTCCTTCTTTCATGGCACATGTTTTTTCCTTTGGTCCATTCTTCCTCCATACTGCGCTTAACTCCCAAAATTTCCTACTCCAACAAAAAGTCTATGTTTGGGTGGAATGCCCGTCCCAAGCAACTCGCTGCAAAACCATTTTTAAAAGATAAGTGTTTTATCTTATTTCTATGTTGCAATATGAGTTTAACTGCTGTGTATTAACTCTATGTTTGAGAATGATTTATATGTTGTTGTATTTGAGTTTATTAGCTACATTTTATGTTTATTTTAGCATTCTATAGATGCATATAATTAATGGTATCAAACATTAGTAAATCTATGTGTAATTCATAGCTGATAATCTATTGTAAATTAGTCAACAATTTTTTTTTTTTTTAATTTATGTGTAATTCCACATGTAATGGACCTCGATTGGGTTGGAGAAAGTTACACAAATCACCAGGAGGGAAGTGTCCTCCAATGGATGGGACATCTATAGATGACCCTGGGACACATATATTTCCATAGGATCTTGGGCTTTCTCCTCCTCTTGCTTTCTTTTCATTTCCTCTTCTTCCTTCTTCCTTTGTGCTTCTTCTGCTGCTACTACTTTTGCTTATGCTTTAGCTTTCATCACTTCTTCTTGTATTTTGCACCCAAATTGTTATTCATTTATTTTCTTTTGTTCCTCTTTGCTATTACTTCAACAACATCTGCCGATTTTCTCTTTCTCTCCTCTTCTTCCCATTATTTAATATTTTGTTTTTATTCTTTTCTTTTCTGTTTTACTGTTGGTCTGGATTCTTTTTCTTGTTTCTTATTTTTCTCCGCTTCATATTTTAACTAGATTTCCTCTTATTTCCTCTTTTCTTGTGCTTCTTTGGCTCTCTTTTCATCTTATATTTTCCCCCTGTGTTGAGAGATACTTCCTCTTTTGATAATTAATTTGTCATAAGTTCTGGACATGCGATGGATTTCTTCTTCTTCCCAGGTTTCTGACTCAGAATTCCATCTATACTTTTAGTTATAACATTGCACATTGACGACTCCTTAGGGGTCATGTATGTGGAATATTTCCTCTCCAAAGTGGAACAAAGCTAAGGTGTTCACCTCTTATTGGTATTATTTGATTTCTTTTAATGAGTATGAACCTACCCAGAGTGTCAGAGGTGGCAAAATTGCCTTCTTGTCTCTGCACATAAATGCACCTACTCCATGTATCATTGTCTGATAGCCAATTTCCTGCAAAACCAACCTGTCCAGGACAAATTTAGGGAGAATATGAAGGGTTTTAATGGTCACATAAACTTTGATGTAGGTTCCATATTAAAATAGGTACTAGTTACCTACTCGACCTATAATGGCTAGAGCTTTGTTAGTCATATAGGGCACTAGTGAGTAGAATAGGAGTCGGTAAAGAAGAGATAGAATCTTTTCACAAATTTTGTGGTACTTGAACCGATAATTGTGCTCCCATATTAATTTGCAATAGATATTAATTGGGGGATTGCTTGGCTTCCATGCCCAACCCATCCTTGGGTATACACAGATTACACACATGATGTCTAGTAGATAAGTTTATATGTGGAAACTAGGGTATTTTTCAAGAGCCATGTGTTTGGCAACATTGGTTTCTTGTTTCACTGTTGAGTATAGAATGTCTTCCCAGTTGAAAAATTATTCTGAGAATATAACATAATAAATCATGGGAATCTAAGATATCTTGAATTTATTGCATCTGGTTCCCCATAGGTCCTACACACGATGTCCATTGCATATTGATACAGTAGCCTGAGAGCATTTGTAGGGTACTTTTTTGAAGTCTCGGTTTTGAAATGTTTGCCCAGTTTGTAATAGTCCTTTAAGAGGTCCCTAGGATTGTGAAGAAAAATATTCACCAACTCATCATCTGAGATATTTTCTCTCTCTTCTAAATGATAACAGGAAGTAAATGTCAAAGGTTGGAAAAACCAACTGGCTAGAATTTTGCACTGATTATATGTTTTCTTTACTATCTATGAGATAAATTCTACATAGGGGAATATCATTGCACAAGCTTCCATCTTACATAGCTTATATTTATTGATGGCCTTGAATACCTTGATATCATGATATTTCTCCGGAATTTGAGGGAAGGTTTGGTTAATAAGCATTTGATAAATCTCGCCCCATTTGAATGTGATCTCTTTATTAATGAGGCGCTTGGTATCATCAAAAACCACCCTAGGAGTACCAACATATTCTTCCTCCTCATATCTGGCTACGAGAACCTATTCAATGGGAGTATTTTCTAGGTTATGGGATCCTTTTCTAGGTGGAGACATGTTTTGACCTACCAATAACAAGTTAAATCACAATAGAAAATTTTTGATAGTAGTTCAAGAAAAATAAAATAATAAGGATAATGAAAGTGAGCTAACTCTTCTATTTTCCATAGAAAAGAGGTTCATGAGTTGAGGGATAATCTCAACGGAGTTCTTCATTGAGAGAAGAATCTATATTAATAGATTTTTATAGGGTTTCTAGGGCATCAATATGAATATAGATTCACCATCGATACATGCTATATCGGTAGTGAAACTGTATTTTTGTGTGTTGTTACAAAATTCTTTATTATGCACCGGCTTGCAAATATCTCTAAGCATTGGGTTATGCCGATTCCACGCACTATAGTTTTAATACCCACTCCTCCCTGTTGACGATTAAAATCGCAACGAGCATTTCACCCACAAAGTATTACTTAAGCCTAATAATTATAAGATAATGAGATATATAATGCTAGTAGGTGGGACCCCCTTGTATATTGGGAGATCAGATCTAGTTCTTATTTCATGTTTATGCTGCTGTTCGACACTGCTAACATGGTTATAATTGCGACAAGTGAATGATGAGTAAGGCATGTTATGTTTTGTTCTAAGCTCTAATTTCATGTTAATATGGCCTATGTTATCCATTGCTACCATTGCTACCTGTTCCTGGTTTCGTTACTTTCACACCTACACAATAGACATGTTAGTAACAATACATAAGAGCAGTTGAAAAGAGGCAAAAGCAATATAAACAAAATGCAAAAAGAAAAGTTTGAACTATGCTACTATGCTACACTACATGCATTGAAATTAGGACGATCATTGTTAATCCTATCTAACAAGTTAATAGCTATGCGATTTATTGATTTATACGAAGGCATGATTGATATGTGTTATGGTGTAGTTGGCGATGGTTAAACATGATATGGGTGGTGCTCTTGGTAATTAGTGGATGTTGGTTTCTATGCATGTTTAATTGAATGGATCAGTGGATTAGTGGTTTGGCATGTACTAAGGAATTGAATGACTGGAGGGTGGAGGCGAAGTGCATTTACTGCACGTCACTCATACTCCTTCCACTGGATATTTTTCAACTGTGTTTTGCTATGGTTAGGCTATGACTTTCAACCAAGCTCACATTTTAAGGTGCTTTTGGTTACATGTACGTCTTTTCACCATCCATGAATCTTCTCTGGTTATGAAATAGATATTGGCTTGGAATGTATGGGTCTGTGCTTTCCTTAAGTATGGCAGTTGTGTAAATTTGTGATATTTTTCTGGAATGAATCATTGGTGGATTTCATCGCAATACTATTTAAAGTCACAGTGTTATTGGTCGTTTTGAGTGTTAGCAACCATAAAGGATCTCTATCATATTTGTTGGATTTAGTTGGAGGGTTTCATTTGGTCTAGAGTGGCTAGCTGTCTCCATGCATTCGTATCACTGTACCCAATTTTTTGCTGTTATGGGGTTTGTTGATGATAAAAATTGCAACGAGGATTTTTCCCGCAAAGTATTGCTTAAGACTAATACTTATAAGCTAATGAGATATATAATGCTAGTAGGTGGGACCCCCTTGTAGATTGGGATATCAGATCTAGTTCTTATTTCATGTTTATGTTGTTGTTCGACACTGCTTACATGGTTCTAATTGCGACAAGTGAATGATGAGTAAGGCATGTTATGTTTTGTTCTAAGCTCTAATTTCATGTTACGATGGCCTATGTTATCCATTGCTACCATCACTATCTATTCCTGGATTCGTTACTTTGACACATGCACAATAAACATGCTATTAAAAATACATACGAGCAATTGAAAAGAGGCAAAAGCAGTATAAACAAAATGAAAAAAGAAAAGTTTGAACTATGATACTATGCTACACTACATGCATTGAAATTAGGATGATCATTGTTAATCCTAGCTAACAAGTTAATATCTATGCGATTTATTGAGTTATATGAAGGCATGGTTGATATGTTTTATGGTGTAGTTGGAGATGGTTAAACGTGATATGGGTGGCGCTCTTGGCAATTAGTGGATGTTGGTTTCGATGCATGTTTAGTTGAATGGATTAGTGGTGTTAGCGTCAAAAGTCACTCTTGGATTGCAGCAGGAGCAGAGCTCGACACCCATCAATTTTATGTCACGATTTGTTTGTAGAGGTTGATCAAATGGAAATAAACTCAGAATCATATCGTTATAACTCAGAAAACTGGGTTGGAACAACAGTGACATATGAGGTCTTGACTTAACTTAAGCCAATAATAATGATAGTGGTGAGTAAGTGGAGGGAAAGAGAGGGGAAATAAAGTCTGCTCTGGAAATCCGGTCTTCCAGCAGTTTTCATGAAAGAGGAAAAGTCTCGGATATGAGATCCTCTCAGAGCCGAATAAACTTCAAAATGAACCTAAAAAAGATTGTAGAACTGATATAATCAAACCTACATTATATAGCTATGCAACACCAGACTGGATCATCCATGCTCGGGCTTTCAAATTCAGAGGGAAAAAGGAAAAGAAGAAGCTGGCTGCCATTAAACAAGAAATCTCAACTGTTCTTCTATAACCAGAGAACCAAAGGCTGGATTAAAGCTTTACAATCGGGAGCTGTGCTCTACCATTGATCCTTACAAAAATACAAAAAATGAGTAAATATACTC
>JASDQU010011129.1:8495-22928 GCA_032191745.1 Picea mariana | reverse complement strand
CTCTATGTTTGAGAATGATTTATATGTTGTTGTATTTGAGTTTATTAGCTACATTTTATGTTTATTTTAGCATTCTATAGATGCATATAATTAATGGTATCAAACATTAGTAAATCTATGTGTAATTCATAGCTGATAATCTATTGTAAATTAGTCAACAATTTTTTTTTTTTTTTTAATTTATGTGTAATTCCACATGTAATGGACCTCGATTGGGTTGGAGAAAGTTACACAAATCACCAAGAGGGAAGTGTCTTCCAATGGATGGGACATCTATAGATGACCTTGGGACACATATATTTCCATAGGATCTTGGGCTTTCTCCTCCTCTTGCTTCCTTTTCATTTCCTCTTCTTCCTTCTTCCTTTGTGCTTCTTCTGCTGCTACTACTTTTGCTTATGCTTTAGCTTTCATCACTTCTTCTTGTATTTTGCACCCAAATTGTTATTCATTTCTTTTCTTTTGTTCCTCTTTGCTATTACTTCAACAACTTTTGCTGATTTTCTCTTTCTCTCCTCTTCCTCCCATTATTTAATATTTTGTTTTTATTCTTTTCTTTTCTGTTTTACTGTTGGTCTGGATTCTTCTTCTTGTTTCTTATTTTTCTCCGCTTCATATTTTAACCAGATTTCCTCTTATTTCCTCTTTTCTTGTGCTTCTCTGGCTTTCTTTTCGTCTTATATTTTCCCCCTGTGTTGAGAGATACTTCCTCTTCTGATAATTAATTTGTCATAAGTTCTGGACATGCGATGGATTTCTTCTTCTTCCCAGGTTTCTGACTTAGAATTCCATCTATACTTTTAGTTATAACATTGCACATTGACGACTCCTTAGGGGTCATGTATGTGGAATATTTCCTCTCCAAAGTGGAACAAAGCTAAGGTGTTCACCTCTTATTGGTATTATTTGATTTCTTTTAATGAGTATGAACCTACCCAGAGTGTCAGAGGTGGCCAGATTACCTTCTTGTCTCTGCACATAAATGCACCTACTCCATGTATCATTGTCTGATAGCCAATTTCCCGCAAAACCAACCTGTCCAGGACAAATTTAGGGAGAATATGAAGGGTTTTAATGGTCACATAAACTTTGATGTAGGTTCCATATTAAAATAGGTACTAGTTACCTACTCGACCTATAATGGCTAGATCTTTGTCAGTCATATAGGGCGCTGGTGAGTAGAATAGGAGTTGGTAAAGAAGAGATAGAATCTTTTCACAAATTTTGTGGTACTTGAACCGATAATTGTGCTCCCATATTAATTTCCAATAGATATTAATTGGGGGATTGCTTGGCTTCCATGCCCAACCCATCCTTGGGTATACACAGATTGCACACATCATGTCTAGTAGATAAGTTTATATGTGGAAACTAGGGTATTTTTCAAGAGCCATGTGTTTGGCAACATTGGTTTCTTGTTTCACTGTTGAGTATAGAATGTCTTCCCAGTTGAAAAATTATCCCGAGAATATAACATAATAAATCATGGGAATCTAAGATATCTTGAATTTATTGCATCTGGTTCCCCATAGGTCCTGCACACCATGTCCATTGCATATTGATACAGTAGCCTGAGAGCATTTGTAGGGTACTTTTTTGAAGTCTTGGTTTTGAAATGTTTGCCAAGTTTGTACCAGTCCTTTAAGAGGTCCCTAGGATTGTGAAGAAAAATCTTCACCAATTCATCATCTGAGATATTTTCTCTCTCTTCTAAATGATAATAGAAAGTAAATGTCAAAGGTTGGAAATAACTAACTGGCTAGAATTTTGCATTGATTATATGTTTTCTTTACTATCCATGAGATAAATTCTGCATAGGGGAATATCATTGCACAAGCTTCCATCTTATATAGCTTATATTTATTGATGGCCTTGAATACCTTGATATCATGATATTTCTTCGGAATTTGAGGGAAGGTTTGGTTAATAAGCATTTGATAAATCTCCCCCCATTTGAATGTGATCTCTTTATTAATGAGGCACTTGGTATCATAAAAAAACACCCTAGGAGTATCAACATATTCTTCCTCCTCATACCTGGCTACGAGAACCTATTCAATGGGAGTATTTTCTAGGTTATGGGATCCTTTTCTAGGTGGAGACATGTTTTGACCTACCAATAACAAGTTAAATCACAATAGAAATTTTTTGATAGTAGTTCAAGAAAAATAAAATAATAAGCATAATGAAAGTGAGCTAACTCTTCTATTTTCCATAGAAAAGAGGTTCATGAGTTGAGGGATAATCTCAACAGAGTTCTTCATTGAGAGAAGAATCTATATTAATAGATTTTTATAGGGTTTCTAGGGCATCAACATGAATATAGATTCACCGTCAATACATGATATATCGGTAGTGAAACTGTATTTTTGTGTGTTGTTACAAATTTCTTTATTATGCATCGGCTTGAAAATATCTCTAAGCATTGGGTTATGTCGATTCCACGCACTATAGTTTTAATACCCACTTTTCCCTGTTGACGATTAAAATCGCAACGAGGATTTCACCCACAAAGTATTACTTAAGCCTAATAATTATAAGATAATGAGATATATAATGCTAGTAGGTGGGACCCCCTTGTAGATTGGGAGATCAGATCTGGTTCTTATTTCATGTTTATGCTGCTGTTCGACACTGCTAACATGGTTATAATTGCGACAAGTGAATGATGAGTAAGGCATGTTATGTTTTGTTCTAAGCTCTAATTTCATGTTAATATGGCCTATGTTATCCATTGCTACCATTGCGACCTGTTCCTGGTTTCGTTACTTTCACACCTACACAATAGACATGTTAGTAACAATACATAAGAGCAGTTGAAAAGAGGCAAAAGAAATATAAACAAAATGCAAAAAGAAAAGTTTGAACTATGCTACTATGCTACACTACATGCTTTGAAATTAGGATGATCGTTGTTAATCCTAGCTAACAAGTTAATAGCTATGCGATTTATTGATTTATACGAAGGCATGATTGATATGTGTTATGGTGTAGTTGGCTATGGTTAAACGTGATATGGGTGGCGCTCTTGGTAATTAGTGGATGTTGGTTTCGATGCATGTTTAATTGAATGGATCAGTGGATTAGTGGTTTGGCATGTACTAAGGAATTGAATGACTGGAGGGTGGAGGCGAAGTGCATTTATTGCACGTCACTCATACTCCTTCCACTAGCCGCCACCCTAGTCGAGATATTTTTCAACTGTGTTTTGCTGTGGTTAGGCTATGACTTTCAAGAAGAGGAAGAACCGCTAAACCAAGCTCACATTTTAAGGTGATTTTGGTTACAGGTACGTCTTTTTTCCATCCATGAATCTTCTCTGGTTATGAAATAGATATTGGCTCAGAATGTATGGGTCTGTGCTTTCCTTAAGTATGGCAGCTGTGTAAATTTGTGATATTTTTCTAGAATGAATCATTGGTGGCTTTCATCGCAATACTGTTTAAAGTCACAGTGTTATTGGTTGTTCTGAGTGTTAGCAACCATAAAGGATCTCTGTCATATTTGTTGGATTTAGTTGGAGGGTTTCATTTGGTCTAGAGTGGCTAGCTGTCTCCATGCATTCGTATCACTGTACCCAATTTTTTGCTGTTATGGGGTTTGTTGATGATAAAAATCGCAACGAGGATTTTTCCCGCAAAGTATTGCTTAAGACTAATATTTATAAGCTAATGAGATATATAATGCTAGTAGGTGGGACCCCCTTGTAGATTGGGATATCAGATCTAGTTCTTATTTCATGTTTATGCTGTTGTTCGACACTACTTACATGGTTCTAATTGCGACAAGTGAATGATGAGTAAGGCATGTTATGTTTTTTTCTAAGCTCTAATTTCATGTTACGATGGCCTATGTTATCCATTGCTACCATTTCTATCTGTTCCTAGATTTTTTACTTTGACACATGCACAATAAACATGTTAGTAAAAATACATACGAGCAGTTGAAAAGAGGCAAAAGCAATATAAACAAAATGAAAAAAGAAAAGTTTGAACTATGATACTATGCTACACTACATGCATTGAAATTAGGATGATCATTGTTAATCCTAGCTAACAAGTTAATATATATGCGATTTATTGAGTTATATGAAGGCATGGTTGATATGTTTTATGGTGTAGTTGGCGATGGTTAAACGTGATATGGGTGGCGCTCTTGGCAATTAGTGGATGTTGGTTTCGATGCATGTTTAATTGAATGTATTAGTGGTGTTAGCATCGAAAGTCACTCCTGGATTGCATCAAGAGAAGAGCCCGACACCCATCAATTTTATGTCACGATTTGTTTGTAGAGGTTGATCAAATGGAAAGAAACTCAGAATCATATCGTTATAACTCAGAAAACTAGGCTGGAACAGCAGTGACATATGAGGTCTTGACCTAACTTAAGCCAGTAATAATGATAGTGGTGAGTAAGTGGAGGGAAAGAGAGGGGAAATAAAGTCTGCTCTGGACATCCGGTCTTCCAGCAGTCTTCATGAAAGAGGAAAAGTCTCGGATATGAGATCCTCTCAGAGCCGAATAAACTTCAAAATGAACCTAAAAAAGATTTTAGAACTGATATAATCAAACCTACATTATAGATCTATGCAACACCAGACTGGATCATCCATGCCCGGGCTTTCAAATTCAGAGGGAAAAAGGAAAATAAGAAGCTGGCTACCATTAAACAAGAAGTCTCAACTGTTCTTCTATAACCAGAGAACCAGAGGTTGGATTAAATCTTTACAATCGGGAGCTATGCTCTACCATCGATCCTTACAAAAATACAAAAAATGAGTAAATATACTCCTCGACATCCGCCCAACATAGGTGTCTTAGAACTTCTAGGGCGTGGCATCTCTTCAGTCAAATTTGGCCTGAACTCCTTCATCAGACGTCACCTTAACTTTGCATGGCCTTTGCAGGGGGGGTAGCTGAAACATTAAAGGCTAAAATAGCGTGTGTAGACTCCTCTGGTCAGACGAGGACTTGACATGGCTTCTTAAAAAAAAAAAACCAGCATACAGGACTATCTCGGGCAGACTGCCTGCCGAAACCTTCATGCTTTGCATTTAATGAGTGAGCCGAGGTTTCAACTACCTTCCCCCACCTTCGCTTACTTTTAGCAGGGACCAAGATCGAGGCCGAGTTGAACTAGTACCTAGAGAATGTAGCGATCCCTTCTGTAGCTAAACCCGGTGCTTTGGCCCTTTGCACAGTTCTTTCTATCACCCCAAGTGACCACGGGCTATGACCTTGTGCCTATATTCAAAGGCACTTTCGGGATTTCGCGTTTCAACGATTCTGAAATGCAGTGGAAGGAGGAGACCCTCTGTTCTCTCGAAGTCCCAGTAGCCGAAATGGCTTGATCGCGCGCCATGTGTCCCATTGGGTGGACGACCTAGATCACTTCTCAAATGTGGGACTGCCTCTGGCCTGGACCCTTTCGGCATTTCGGGCTTTGTGATTCTGAAATGCAATGGAAGGAGGAGACCCTCTGTTCTCTCGAAGTCCCGGTAGCTGAAATGGCTTGATCGCGCGCCACGTGTCCCATTGGATGGACGACTTAGATCACTTCTCAAATGTGGGACCGCCTCTGGCCTGGACCCTTTCGACATTTTGGGCTTCATGATTCTGAAATGCAGTGGAAGGAGGAGACCGTCTGTTCTCTCGAAGTCCCGGTAGCTGAAATGGCTAGATCGCGTGCCACATGTCCCATTGGATGGACGACCTAGATCATTTCTTGATTGACGGTCTTGGCTCTTTTGGGATTTCACGCACCGGGGGTACATGATGCTAGGAGGAGAGACCCTTGTATGTTGAAGTCCCGATAGCTGAAATACTGAAATGGATTGATCATTTCGTGAGTTTGGCCATAGGAAATGAGCTCAGGTGCTTGACCACGTGCAACTCTGTGACCCAAACTTACCCGATGGCCATTGATTTGCCCCATCTATGGATCCTTGCCGTTGAAAGACAAAGTGACCGATCGCTTGATTTTAAGCCTGAAATGGGCTTCTTCTGTGGGCTATGCTCGACGCTCATGGCTACAGCTTTTGAATAAAACACACTCGACCAGTTTTCAAATCCCACTTCTATGCATTTACACTAGAGGCCCGAAACCGGAAGAAAACGCCAACTGGCAAGAATTTGTGCTAACAAGTGGATTAGTGCATTGTGGTGTACTAAGGAATTGAATGACTAGAGGGTGGAGGCAACGTGCATTTACTGCATGTCACTCCTACTCCTTCCACTGGTCACCACCCTAGTTGGGCTATTGTTCAACTGTGTTTTGCTGTGGTTAGGCTTCGACTTTCAAGCAGAGGAAGAACTGCTATGCCAAGCTCATTTTTTAAGGTGCTTTTGGTTACAGGTATGTCTTTTCGCCATCCATGAATCTTGTCTGGTTATGAAATAGATATTGGCTCGAAATGTATGGGTCTGTGCTTTCCTTAAGTCTTGCAACTGTGTAAATTTGTAATATTTTTCTGGAATGAATCGTTGGTGGCTTTCATCGCAATAATGTTTGAAGTCATAGTGTTATTGGTTGTTCTGAGTGTTAGCAACCATAAAGGATCTCTATCACCTTTGTTGGATTTAGTTGGAGGGTTTCATTTGGTCTAGAGTGGTTGGCTGTCTCCACGCATTTGTGTCACCGTACCCAGTCATTTGCTGTTATGGGGTTTACTGGGTTTGAAATGCCTTGTGTCACTGCACATTGTTTCACTTGGGTATGGGTTGTTCATGTTACTGATGGTTGCATAGTGGGTTATATTTCTTATTCTCAGCTATGTTTTATCTCAGTGTTGTTAGTTGCTTGATTGGGAGAGCCACGAGGGTTAGACCCTGCGTGTTCTAAGTGTGTTACAAAGCCAAAATGGAGCTTTGCTCCTCTGTTCATAATATCTCCTATCTCATGAACTATCACCCCATCTGTGAATTCGTTGGTGGTATATCATGTGTGTGCACTGTTGGTATCGAAGGTTCTCACCCGATGATGGGAGTCGACTCTAGTCTCCCTGCGTTGGTCCACAAAGCAAACCGTTGATTTCTCAAGCCTGAGTTTTGATTAAGGGAACTGTTATGGCCGGTCGGGTATACTGTTGGTTGTTATGAGTTGTTGGTATATTGTCGATAATGTTCGATGTCTGGATCATCTTTGTCGCTTATGTGGACAGTGGTGTTGGTTTTGTTATTTAGTCACTGCAAAGGCTTCATGCATGATGCGTGGATATGTGTGGCGTTCGTATAGCGTTTTAGGTTGAGTTAATGATTATTGTGACTGTGTGTTTTAATTGCCATGGGAGTATTTCAATCATGATGATTATGGTATGGCCATCCACTTAATATGCTATGAATATTATTGATTGCGCCATCAGAGATGGTCACGGGTTTTAAACAAAATGGTTTTGCTGCAAATTTCATAAATTTATGAGTTGAGATCAGGCTTACTGTTGCTACCTCATTATATTGATTGATAGCCCAACATTATGGATGTTTAGATTCAAAGTAGTTGGACCTATACATTCACATAAATACTCTGCGTTTTGTCAAATGGTATGTGTATTCCAAGCATAGTATGAATTAAAATGGTGATTGTTGTCTATGTGTTTAAGTGGCAAGTCCGCATATTTTCAATTTAAATATTGATGGTTATATTTGATTGTTTGTTATATGCATTGATGAATATCATGCATCATCGCAGAGATAGATATAGGTTTTGTGACAATTTAAACCCATTGCAATTTAATTATTAAATGAATTGAAGGAAAGAATCAGACACGACTTTTGAGTCTGTATTTGATGATTGAAATAATTCGTGGGCAGTGGTTGATGAGTTAATACTAGAAAGATTAGAAATAAGTGACTGATTATTCATTTGGGGATTGTTTTAAAGGATTAAATGGATAAATGAGAAGAAACATAACTCCTCTACAGATTGTTATGGAATGCATACTGTCTTGTTTTGATGACATTGTGTTACAAATTGACTACGAACAATGAGCAAGTTAATGCACATAATTGTTTGAATTTTACACAGTAGTTGTTATTTTGGCACAGTGATCATTTTGGTTGGTGTTGGATATTTTAAGTTGATATGGAATGATTTTATGGATTAATTAATTAATTTTATGAACAATACTTGCTCTCTTTCCCTACCATTACTTCGCTTTTCTCTAATTACAACTCCCTCGCCTTCCCACATACAATTTTCACTCCATGTTCTTAAAATTTAATTACATTCAAGAGAATTCTATTTTGAAATAGGTTTCTTGGTTGGAACATAGTGATATATTCTTTGGTTTACGTTACAGTTGATGTTTTTTATCTTTGAGTAGTAACCATGATTCTTTTCCCTCTTATTTTATCATTTTTTGCTCAATACAAACCCCTCACATATCCCAAAACCTTTTTTGCACCCCCTGCTCATTGACAACAGTTGAACAATTTGTATGGATTGGATTGCATGAGTCTGATACGTTGTTGAGCCAAAATATATTTCATATTTTTAAGGAGTTGTCATGTATGGTTGTTAAAGGAACTATTTTCTAATCAATCATGCATGCAGGAATGAGCTTTTTCAGCTGAGGTAGCCATGCCAGAGGCAATCGAGGGAGAGATAATTGGAACAGAGGCCCAAGAAGGCCAAGATTCTCCATACACTTTGACGCTAACTCATAAGAGTTAGGCCAATTGTTTTAGGCCATATTTTTCAATTGGATTGGGTAGGGAGTTGTCCAACCTAAGCCTAAAAGACCTCCCTTCCAAGCTCCACAAGCCCCTGGTATTCCCGTTCCCCTGCATGTCTCATTGCAACCCGAGGTTCCCAGAAATGACGAATGGCAAGAGATTGTCCACCTGACAGTCTCCCAACATCGTGGTTGGCCCAATTTGTCCTTACCTACTCCCCCACTTATTAACCATATTGTCCAAGCTGCATCTGTCCACTCACCAATTCGGTCCTCTCATGCTAGCAAAAGGTTGAAAACCGAGGCCCACCATGCCCTTGACAAAGGAAAAGCCACTGCTGCCCCTTCCTCACCCTCCAATGGATCTGATAAATCCGTGTCTTCCCGAATGCATTTGAGGGATGATTGTTCTCATGTGATCAACGAGATTAGGCCTAAAGGCTCAGCGCAGCCAAAGGAAAATTCAGAGAAATCAAAGGGTGACAACAAAAATCAAGGAAATATTGCATCTCAGAGTGGAAAATATGGTTTTTGAGTTTTATTTTATTTATTATGGATGACAATTGACTTCAGAATTTTTGGACAACATGTTTTCTTTGGATATATGAGTAATGTGTTTTTTTGAAAATAATTTCAAATATCAATGAGATAGTTGTCAAATGTGAATGTGATGATGGGAGTCACAAGGAGGGGTGTTTTTCTTAATTAACTAGTTATGTTATGATTGTCAATAGCTAAAGGAAGTCACAAGGGGTCCCACCTACTAGTTATTATTTATTTAAAAACCTTATTATGATTATTACTTTTCCCACTTAAATAAAAAGTTGGTTGAGTTTTTAGTTAACTTAACTAATGAGGTAGTTCAACTACTTCAACTAATTCTAATTTGCTTAAAGGCAAAATGAAAGGGAGGATAGAAGGAGAAGCATACTAAGGTTTGATCTTTGAGTTTATGTTGAGATAGTTTAGTTTTCATTCATTCCTTAATTTATCACAAGCCTAATTCTTTTTTATGATAGAAGGTTCTTATTGTAGACAACAACATTCAGGGCCAAATTACATCATTCAAACACTTGTTTTTTAGAGGTGTTGATCTATCTTTGATAGTTTGTGTAGACTTATATGTTTGTGAATTAGTTTTCATGATTGACAAAGGCTATTGTGCAGAGTCGAGTGGGAAAAAATTTATGGCAAGATGATCTAGATTTTAGAGTTCAGTTTTTGATGTTCTATTAGAGGTCCTTTTGTATGTTCCATCGGGGATGTCTAAGTTTGACTTTGGTCCGAAATTTCTACATGAGATTTTGTAAAGAGAATGACTCTTTGGTGAATTGGAATGAAATAAAGGATTTCTTTATGTCTCATCTATCTTGATTATCATCTTGGTGTATTTACTCCTGTCTTTACATTTGTTTTCATCAACTATTATGTTCAGAAAATCATATTCAAATGAATTTTCCAGCAATCTTTTATTTGTGAAAAAGACTAGCCTAAGCACTTGTAAATGATACTTGTGAGTTAGGATTCTATTTTTTATGGCTATAAACCTAGGGTGACATTCCCGTCTATTTTTCTTTAGCCAAACATAATCTGAAAATTCTTGAGTAAGATCATTTCATATCTTTTCCTCAACATTTATTTGGCGATCATACTGGGGAGATCTTCAATATCTCTCTGGTTAATTTTATACTCGATTATCATTGAATACATTTTTTTTTTTCTAATATTGATTCTTTGACTGTTTTATTTCTTAATGATTGTGCCTATTGCAAGGCAGCCCAATATTGATCCTGGTTTTCAAGATCATACCAACATTGCTTTGAACCTGTTTAACACCATTTTAGACACTACCAATAATCGTGCTGAGCTTAATCATTCATGGGCAACAATTGAACAAGATATCAGTGCCCAAGAACGTTGGGAAGCTAGACGTAGACAACCTAGAAATCAACAGTAACCTTCTTGTTTCTTCAGTTTTGGCCTTTCTTTCATGTCCTTAGACTGTCGTGTTTCTATAAGAAGAAGAGGCTTGTCACCTGAAATTAATCCTATTGCTGAAATAGGAAGAAGAAATGTTGTGTTATCTACCCAACAAAGTGCTCTAAGGAAAACTTTGTCTGATTCTTCAAGTTCGTCTTTTTATCCTTCACTTATCATCCACAAGATGGCATCTAGTGGTGGCTCTGGTGGCACTGGAAGTGCTTCCGCTTCTCAGTCTTCATCTTCGTCAGTGATTGGTAGATTATATAGCCACCATATCCATGTCAAATATACCACAAATCCCACCAAAGTCATTAAAAAATATGGGCCTTTTTAGTTTGAAGAAGATGCCACAACCACACCGTGGCATGTGTCCTCTCCTCTTAACCTAGCACCTGCTACTCGTCCACTTCCTAAATTCAAAGAACATATTCCTAGATTTTCAGGAAATAATATTGTCACTACGAATGAACACCTGGTGGAATTTTCTAATGCTTGTCACAACATAGGGGCCAATGACAATGATACTTGCATGCGCTTATTCGTCAATTCCTTGGAAGGAAAGCTTATGAACGATTTCTTTGACCTTCCTCCTAAGATTTTGTTTACTTAGGAAGAGTTAATATATTGGTCCAGGTCCACTTATGGGCAATCTAAAATCCTAGCTGAAAAGTTACGTGAATATAATAAGGTCACCTATAAGGATGGTGAGACCATCAAGTCTTTCAACTTGCGTTTCACTAAGCTATACAATCAGATTCCTGAACTCATTCGACCTCAGAACCAAGCCACTTTCATGCATTACTACAATGCATTACCTTCCCCCTACCATCATAGGCTTGAGGAAAATTCCATTGATAATCTCGGCTCCGCTCTGCATAATTGTTCAGAGTATGAAGAGCAACTTGAAAGAACATGTCTTCATCAGGGAGAATCAGTTAAACAAACATACATGTCCTCTCTCTTACAACTAGTACAAGATATGAACAATCGTATGATAGCATATGAGAAAAAAGGGACTGTCTCACCTTTCACTATTGAAGCTTTATCCTCTTTTGCCCCTCCCTTTAGAAACCTAATAGAAAATAATTTTCAGCCTAAAGTTATCTTGCCTCGAAGTTGGTGTAACTTTTGCGAGGAACACCACGAGGAAACCACATGTGAAGTAAGGAAGAGTTCCAGAGATAAGATCTTTGGTAAAAGACCAGAAAATACTATCGTTGTCCTAGATTTTGCAGAGCCAGAAGATGTCATGATCATCAATACTAGGAACAAAGCCTATGCTCCCAAGGGAAAATTTGATCCTCCCCGCAATTCTTCTAGCCTGAGATCATCCTCACCTGTTGCTACTGTCCATGTTCCTAAGGTTTCTGATAGTCAAGGAAAAAATTAACCTCTTCCCTCTTCCAAGTACAATATCTTGAATCAGTTGTAAAATATCAAATCAAATGCAACCCTTCTGGACACAGTTGCTGTCCCTGAGCAATAGAGGCATCTGAAACAATTCATGGAAGGAAAAGATTCTGTTGTATCCAACCTCTATGAAGAGGTGAATGAAGAGGACTCATATGTAAATAAGGTAAGAGTGCATAACTTTAGGTACCCTATAAAAAATCCTCCTTTTTTTATTTCTGTAAATATTATGGATAAGATTGCCCATTGTTTCCTCATTGATGGTGGTTCGAGCCCAAGTGTGATATCAAAGATTATTATGAAAGAGATAGGATTTTCTTGTACATATGAAAATGCTATAAGCATGATCTCCTATAATAGTCTACAACAAACAACCATAGGTGAGATTAAGGATGTGACCTTATTTTTGTGTGTTCATCCTGAAATAAGGACAACCCTTAGCATTCAGGTAATCGATATTCCTGTAAACAATTACTCAATTATCTTGGGAAGAGATTGGAAAACCTTAACAGGTGGATACCTCTCACTCAACGAGACACATTTATCCATGCCTCAGAATGGTAAGAACATTATAGTTCTTAGAGAGGGAATAATTTCACGCTACATAGAGAGTGTTCCACAATCTAATGTAAACTATATCGAAGAGGATATAGGAGTGTATTCCTTATTTTATGAGGAGGAGAATATTCCTTTGGAACAAATCGATTTAGATGATGATATGTGGCACATGCACTTTGATGGTTCACGCTCTAATGAAGGTAACAGGGCTGAAATTATCTTGGTTTCCCCTGTAGGGAAAATTCATAATTTGTCCTACAAGTTGGAGTTTGCTTGTATGAACAATGTCATTGAATTCAAAGATTTATTATTAGGCATTGTAAACGCCTATAATCTCGGTTGTGGTCACCTTTCAATTTTTGGAGATTCTAAGCTTGTTGTGAACCTGGTACGTAGAATATACTCTTCGAGCAAAAAAATGATGGAATGATATACCCAAACTGTTTGGGCACTTATCTTGAACCTATTATCTTTCAACATCACTCATGTTAAGAGGGAGTTGAATTCAATGGCTGATCGGTTAACTGTCTTTGCAACTTCTCCTAATCAACAACCTTTGCCTCAGAGGCCTGATTGTTCTTTTCAATATCTATATCTTCCACATATCCCTGACAATGTAGAATCTGGGCAGGCTCTCCCTAACGACGAGAGAATTCGTGATTTCATTAAAGATGAACCTATTAAGCCCGAGGAAATGATATCCATAGAATACAACGAAATTACTAAGAGCTCTACTCCTCTTGAGAGTTCGTTTTCATTGAGTGATGTAGGCAATAAAGAGAAACAAAGAGAAACAAACAGAAGAGGAGTCAAGAAAGAAGGTGGGTAAAACCATCTCTTTGAACATTGGGGCACTTGAATCTCTAAGGAATGTTAAAATAAGTGCCCAATGTTCTGATAAAGAAGAAATGAGGTTTGCCAAGCTACTTGGTGAATTTTACGATGTTTTTGCTTGGTCTTATAAGGATCTTCGTGGTTTTGATCCTGGTCTTATACAACATGTTATCCCCATCAAGGAAGGCATGAAACCAACTAGGCAAAAACAAAGACCTATTAATTCTACATTTAAAGCAACCTTTCAAAGGGAGTTGAAAATTTTCTTAAGCGCTGAGATTATTTTTCCAATCTACCCTGAATGGGTTTCCAATTGGTTACCTATTTCAAAGACCACTGATCATATTAGAACCTGCATTAATTTTCGCACTTTCAGTCAGGCTATTATGAGAAATCATTTTCCTCCCCTCAATATGGAAATGATTCCGCAACAGGTTGTAGGATCACATATGAGGCCGTTACTTGACAAATTTTTGGGTTATAGTAAAATCAAGGGAAAAAGGGAAGATGTTCACAAAACCACGCTTATCACATATTGGGGTACCATGACTTATAAATACCTGTTTTCTGGCTTACCTGATGCAAGTATCACTTTTAAAATACCTATACACACAACTCTTGATGAATTGATCAATATCCATACCTATCTTGATGATATAATCATATGTGTTAAGGGGATGATAATTACCTCAGATTTCCAAGTGTTATTTCTGGGTCTTTTCAAAATTTCTTTTATCCTAGATACTAACTTTTACATTCTAAGGGATTTACAGGAGCAATTGTTTTCCTACAACACTAACGATTCTCGCTTGAAACATTATGAGGGACCAACATGAAAAGTTCTAATGTTGTTTGGATTTTCTATATACTAGTAACCTATATTTGCTTTCAATTTTGCGCTTTTCTTTTCTGCTTTACAATAGTTTGATTTCTGCTTTCTGTTTTAAAACATTTCTTACTGCCTTTACTTTTTTGTC
>JASDQU010011128.1:187000-220967 GCA_032191745.1 Picea mariana | reverse complement strand
GTTGTCTTCTTCTTTGTCTTCTCGATCTTCAATGTCATTATCAACACATTGTCTTGGATTTCCATGCTTTCATGTCATTTGTTAGAAGCTCGGATTCTAACAACATAACTTCTCGATCATATTGAGGTTGTGAATCTCAATATAAATACTCACTTCCAAAACTTATAAATTACAAATACATAATTTTCACACAAGTATTTCAAATGAACCCTTTTCAAAATAGCATTCAAATCTTGTTCCTCCTTGTAATCGAATACACCGACTCTATTCCATGGAAAATATGCTTTCATGTCATTTGTTAGAAGCTCGGATTCTAACAACATAACTTCTCGATCATATTGAGGTTGTGAATCTCAATATAAATACTCACTTCCAAAACTTATAAATTACAAATACACAATTTTCACACAAGTATTTCAAATGAACCCTTTTCAAAATAGCATTCAAATCTTGTTCCTCCTTGTAATCGAATACACCGACTCTATCCCATGGAAAATATGTTCCCATACCATGTGAATGGGATATAAAATAGAAAAACGGTTATTAATCCTTTCATGGGATCACCCATGAAATTAGTGGTTATTTTAACACAATTACCAAATCCAATAAATAGCTTACCATTAAAATAACTTGTAAGACCTTGGATTTTATCACTTGTGCACATATTCATGATGACTACACTTGAAATAGCACATCGTCGAAACCATCACCAAGCATTAAGATGTATACCTTCATTTTTGCCTTTTTACTCTCCAACGTGGAATCCTTCATCAATCCCACCTTGTACTTGTCACTTCAAGGAAATCAAACCAGTGAACATTTTTGCATCTATGTTGTTTTCCATAAATACAATCAGAGTGCATGTGTTTCCGTTTTTCGTTCTTCCATTCTCACAATCCTTTTCGAAATCAAAACAAAACCATTCATTCTGCTTTAGCGCTGTGAGTCCCCTCTTACAGGGAAGCAAAAAACAAAAGTATTAATCACCTGGTCTCCATATCTACTAGAACACAACCCTCAATGTTTGGTCGGTTATTATAAGCACATGATGGGACCTGCACAGGAGGGTGGAACCCTCTACATGAGAGCCTCCTCCAAATGAGAAATACACGCAAATCTTAATTACGCATCTTTAAACAACAGACAAGCACACTATATCAATCACTAACAAACATGAATCTACTCTCCTCATGTTCTTGGGCCCTCTACGAGGGAGTGCCCAATCTGGCTCTGATAACAAAATAAGTCATTTCATTAGTGAATATCAATATGTGATTTAATATATAAAGTTCATAATTTGTTATGAGATTTAACTTATTTTAATTATAGAAGGAGATGTTGAGAGAATATTTTAACCACACACCAAACTAAAAACTTATTAAACAACTTCCATTCACTCAATCTTATCTAGATATTAACCTATATTCACAAGTCATCTTATCATGTCACCTTCTCAACATGTCATGAGAACAGTCGTACAACAATAAACAAGTATGAGTTATGTATTCCAACCAATTCTAAAATGCATCAAAAACCCTAGCCCCTATTGTACTAGCTATCCTATCTGCAAATCGAAATTTAGAACCAAAACCTCGAGACTACTGTAGTCAGTGAAGTGCAGGAGCTCCAACCATCCTACTAGCGCCCACTCGAGCCACAAGCATTGTCCTAATTTCAACATTATTGAACATTGAATCAGCAAAGAAAAGAACATGCACACGTAAATAGAAATAGATATATCCAAAAATTTGATAGTTTTGTTCCACATGCATTGTTTTTTTCATATTCATATAAAAAAATTAATATTTTAAAAATAAAAATTTATTAGAAAATAATAATAATAATAATAATAAATATTCATTAAAAAAAAGTATTTCAAACTTTTTGGAAAACGAGTTTGGTTAATCCTTTTAAATATTAGTAGGGTTTTGATGCCATTTTGTTAAAAAGTGACCATTCATTAAAAAAAAGAGTAAATATTCATTTGAAAAACGAAAAAAAAAATACATTGGATAAAAAAATATTTCAAACTTTTTGTAAAAGGAGGATGGTTAACCCCTTTTAAAGATTGGAGATATTTTTAAGGAGGAAAATAATGGATCCATTACTAATTTTTTCTTAAAAGTTGAAGTGGGGCATGAAAATTGTTATTTTGTGTTTAGTTTTTTTATTATATATCTAATTTGGAAAATGAGCAAGAATATTAAGTGGAAAATTGTAAATCCATCAAAGTCAAACACTTATTTGAATCAACTGATATTTGAAGTCATTAAATTGAACATTTGAAAAATTAAATTATACAAACGGTGGAGTTGAAAACCCTTTTAAAGTTAAAATCAATTGTAAAAATTGTAAAAAACACTTGCCTAAACTTGAATAAGGAGGTCAATTTCAATCACAATTACATTTTGGGGTGCATTTTTAGTAGTCTAAGACACCATGAGATTGTTAGCAACAAGTAAGCTAGCAGGATACATAACAAAACAAAAAAGCAAGCAATCATGAAAACAAAACAAGTACAAGCAAGCATGACTCCTTATATGAACTGAATAATTGGGTTGTTGATCCCACAAACAATTGGGCATGGAGGACAAATTGATTGAACAACTTCAACTAAAATTAATTGAAAAGGATAAAAAAAATGTAACAATGTAAATGGTTGATGCAACTTATGACACAAATGTTCTAATGCAAATGGTTGATGTTACTTGTGACAAAAATGACCTAATGATTGATAGAAATGCAACTAATGGTATGATTAATGATTCTTTAATTATTCATCAAATGGAATCATTCATCAACGATGAAATGATGAAGACAAATTTTGAAAATGAGTCACAAACAAAAGATGTCAAAGAAAAAAATGATTCCAAAAGAAGAATAATTAAATGTGAACTTGAATTTTCTTTTGAAGTTACAAAAGAAAACATTCATGATCTTTCTAAAATCATTGTCAAACCTTCAGAAGAATTTTAATTCAACATAAATCGATATGACTTAGGATATGAAAAAGACAACAACTTTCATATTCTTGAATACTAAAAATCAATTCAATTTGTGAGTGCCAGACTTCTTGCCAAAGATTTAAAGGGGAAAGATTCACTTGTTGAAGAAGATATTCAAGCAATTGATGATAAACATATTGAGGAAATTGTTGATGAATGCCAACATTTCCATAAAGTTTGGAGATAGATTTTTTTTATCTTCATCATTGTGTTGTTTTAGGGAAGACAAATCATCTCTCAAACAAATGTTGAAAGAAGAATAAATGTAAAAAAAAAAAGAATTCGTGATGGCTATATGAGTTCTTGGCAATGGAATATACAAGTCAATATTTTTCATAAACCTTACCGTATTGTTCATACACAAGTAAAGACACATTTGAATGGTGGAATTAAAAAATCACTTGGATCTTAATAGGTATGGTTATAGATGGTCATTTTGGGCATGACTAGGGCCCAATTCAAATTGAAAATTGAATCTGATACAAAATGGTACTCCCTTGCACCTTGGGGGGTGGGCGGGAGTATGAAAATTAACTAGGAAAGGTACTCTCTTGCACCTTAAGTCAAGAAGTACAGTGATAAATTGAAAATGGTTAGTGTTCAACCAAAACCACTAGATATAGTGATGAAAGAGGTATTGAAGAATCCAAAATATCAAGCTCGGATCCCTTCAACAATGTTGTTTCATTGCACATGTCAGGGGAGGAATATCAATTATAATAGTTAGGCTTCAAGTTTCAAGTTCATTTCAATCAAAATTCAATCATAATTTGGGAATTCCAGTATGGAAATTGGTCTCTTCAACATGATGTCTAGAATTCAATCAACTTCAATAAATTTCATCAAACCAAAATAGTTGCAAAGATCTATCATGAATATAAAATCATTTATTGCTCTTCAACTATTCATTAGGATGCTGTTTGACACCTAATTGTGTATAAGTTTATAGAGCATTTAAATGATCATATTGTTTCACTCATAGAAAAATGGTCATCCTATATGTTCACCAATTACTTATCAAATAATCAAAGTGTTAAGTAATCAAGAAATGTTCAAACATGGTGGTTGTTCACTTCTAGAATTTCTTCTCTCTTTCAAATTCCATTTCAAATCAGCCATTCAACATCCATATTTGGTGGTTTTTCAATGAATCTTCATCAAAGCTCAGTTCATAAATTTTAGATTAAAGATTGTGATGATACAAGTTTATGAACTAGTTCTCGTTTCCTTACTAGTATAATTATTCAAACTTATGATTGAGGAAGGGATTATTAGCGTGTGAGTCTCTAGAAAATCACAAAGTCCAAGATCACCTCTCTATGAGTTGTCATATTTATCTCTTGATTAGGTGTTGTCATTATCCACTAATGAGTTGTTATCATGATCTAGATCTATAGGTGGTTACATCCATGTACTATATATTGATATCATTGAATGAATATATTGTTGATATGGCTAAATCCTTTTTTCCAATTCTTATATCATGTCTCATAATTACATAAACAATTATTTCAATCAGTTTGAAGTAATTGTATTGAACTAATTGTTCAGTGGCGTGTTTCTAGGAGGTCACATATTCAAATCCATAAGAGTCCATTGGATCACTAACCTCTACTATAGTTGATGATTAATTTGTCTTTCATCGAAAAATTTGGGGAAGAAGGTGAATTGCTCGACAAGCGAAGATTGATTGTCCTTAAAGTCATTAATATCCTTTGGGATAATAATAAACTTTTAAAATAACCGAAATTGCTTATTTCCTCTTATATATATGTATACATTCATTAGAATTCTTTCATACAAAGAGAGAGCCGAGCTTTTAATGAGTAATATAAATTAGATAATATTGTAAAAATTTATTTATTTTTAAATCTATGACATATGTTGTATCAAATTGATTTTATCTACATCAAAATAATAAAATATACAAAATCATCAAAATACAATGTCACAGTCAAATACAGTGGGATTCACATGATATCGAAGTTTTCAAGATTTAGGGCTATAATTCATATAAAATTCATCTCATTTAAATAAATAATCTATTGATATGAAAATTGGGGTAATTTCATATGAGGCTACAATAATTTCAAAAATTTGACAATATTTAAATTCAAGCCTTTTGTATTAGAGAGAATTTTTTTATTTCTACGGTGACGACTTGTTTGTCATTATTCATTAGATTGTTCTTTTTATCCATCCAATGTATCAAGGATCTTATCCACTATGAAATCCTCAATTAGTTGTACATATGCACTCATATTTTTTTGCTATAACGGGTGAATTTGTTTAAACATTTATTTCTTCTTGTTTGTTAATTCTTGTGGCCATCTTTGATGCTTATTCCCTATTTCGTCGACATCTTTCTTGTAATGAAAATTTTAATTCAGACTCTTTCCTCGTTAGATCAAAGTAGAGCCTCTCCAATCCTATGAATTGATTATCTATTGCTTTCTTAAGCTTGGAATTCTCTCACGCTATTAGTGGGGAATTATCTATGATGTTAGTGGTGCAAGCTTAGTGGATTCTATGGACGGGTTTTGGTTTGTGAAATATTTTATTTCTAGATGATGAGTTCTCTTTATTTACAAGAGACATATTGAGGATAATTATTTTACTAATGTTAGTGATATATGCTTCTATGGATTTTTTGAAAGTGGTTTTATTATGCACTTCTTTTTGGTTTCTAAATGTTGATTGGGTAGGGAAGTTTATTTTTCATTTGAATTTCAATTACAAACAATTTATTTAGGGATTTTAGAGTAAGATTACTGGTCATACATGGTGATCTTTCTGATTTCAAACATCTTCTATTTACTTATTGTTCTTCTTCTTTTCATTATTCAAATTGTGTTGGTATTAAATTATTCTATAGTCTATTTTTGGATAATCCCCACTTTTTCTCTCTATGAATGGAAATATTTAAATGGGATTGAGTTTCAGTATTTGAATATTATCATTTTTTGGGTTCCAATCGTATATTGCTTGAATCCTTATGTAGTTGTAGTGATCTTTAGACATCATATTTATGAAATTGTACTTTTCAACCTCTAGAATTATTGGTGCAAACTTAACCATGTCTAATAGTCATTTTCCTCTCCATCTAGTTTTTACATGGAGGTAAACATCTTTTCCTATATTTCCATCACTAGTTTTCTTCTTTGGGAACACAACTCCATAGTTTGTTATCATTATTTTCCTCATAGGTTATAAAAAATATATAATATCTTAATTATTTATGTGATGGCCAAATGTATTCTTGTAATTGGCCATCACATATTGGCATGCAATTTCAACAAATGTGACTTCCCATCTCATGAATTTTGGAATATTCATTTGTTGACTTGTTATACCTCGAACTGGAATTGTCCAAACATAAATTCCATTACACTAATTAGATAAATCTTGATGCAATTCCCATTGTCACCACAACATTCACCTCTCTCAATTAATCATTATTGTTTTTCTAATTGTAGGGGAGATTCTCTAAATGTTGTTCCCAATCTACAATTTATGCTCAAGAGGTTATTATAGACCATTAGGTATACATATTTAAAGATAAATAGATGAAGATGGGATGGATTCATAGGATTTGTTCCTACTCTTAGGGCTACGGATTCCAATTTTGCAAATAGAGGTCTTGAAATGGATGATAAACAATATTAATAAGATAACATTGTTTGAATATTCAGTTGAATAACTAAATCAACCAAACTCTTTCATCAATGTCGAATGAAAATTTTCATCAAGAGAAAAATGAAACAAATGACCGAAAATAATCACTACCATGTTTGGGATTGAAATCTGACATGAAAACAACATTTCACACATCTTCTTGGTTGTGGAGCCTGATTATCTTCCTAGTTCAGAGGTCTTTGTTTTCAGCCATGTTTATACCCCATGAAGGCTTTACACCTAGGAAGACTATACACCCCTCCATGCAGGGGAGTGGAGGGGGGGCTTGCCCCCCCTGCGGGGTCCGGGGGTAAGTCGTCCCTTGACAGGGGTTCAGGGGATAGCATTCCCTGATGGGGGTTTGGGGGCAAAGCCCTTGAAGGAAAAATTTACTTGTAAATGTAAATTTCAATTTCATAATAAATCTAGATCATTCATTATAAGGTCGTAGATCTGACGGTAGAAGTTATGTTAGGATTTGTTTCTCTAGAAGGCAACCCTCTTTTATGAGGGAAATGTATTGTGGTTATGACTATGAGAGAAAGAAGAGGAAGGTACAGTGGGTGTGATGTAGGTTGTATCCCTTCATTTGATGGATAATAATAAAGGAAGGACCTCGCAATTTCTCTAGTGGATGTAATCCACACTGGGTGAACCACGTATATCTGTGTCTCTATTGTAGTGTGTATCTTCTGTGTTTTATTTTCACATTTGTTTTATTTTATTTCTCCAAAATCCTATTTTTCTAACAATTGGTATCAGAGCAAAAGGTAACTCCTAGGAAAAAAGGGTTCCTGGTTCGAGTGGGAGCAATGGTGGAAGATGGAAAGTTTAGTGTCGAGAAATTTAATGGCCAAAACTACCAGTTATGGAAGATGCAGATGGAAGATTATTTATATCAGAAGGATCTATTCCTATCATTGGGTGGAATAACAAAGAAGTCGACGACCATGAAGGACGAAGAATAAGAGGTTCCTGACAGAAAGGCACTAGGAACGATATATTTGAGCCTGGCAGCATTGGTGGCTTTCAATATTTCGAAAGAAAAGAGAATGAAGGAATTGATGGATGCATTGGCTAAATTGTATGAAAAATCGTTGACGTCCAATAATGTATTTCTAATGAAGAGATTAGTTAATATGAAGATGTCAGAAGGTGGGTCTATTGCAGATCATTTAAATGAATTTAATATGGTTACTAATCATTTACGTTTTGTAAAAGTGTACTTTGATGATGAGGTTAGGGCTCTTCTAATCTTGTGCTCATTGCCATAAAGTTGGAACGACTTGGTCCTGGCTATAAGTAACTCTGTCTCTAGTTCAAACACTTTAAAATTTGATGATGTTATTGGTGTTCTCCTTAGTGAGGATGTGCGATAGAAAAACACAGGTGAGACATCAGGTAATGCGTTAAACATGGAGAACAGGGAAAGACAAAAGGATAGAGGAAAGGGATCAGAGAACCATGGGAATTATAGGAAGGGAATATCCAAATCCAAAGTGGGAAAAATAGACTAATGGAATTGTGGGAAGAAAGGGCATCTAAAGAAAGACTGCAGAGCTCCAAAGAAATAAAGAGATGGACAGCATGAGAAAAATCAGGAAGCAAATGTAACAGGTGATGTGTTACAAGATGCTTTGATTATTTCTGTAGATAATATTTTTGAGACTTGGGTAGTAAAATCGGGGGCTTCATTTCATGCCACACCCCATAGGAAACATTTTCTAGATTATGTTCAAGTTGATTTTGGACAGATTCATTTGGATGATGATGCACCATGCAAAATTGTTGGAATGAGAAAGGTAAAAATAAAGAAAAGAGGAATGGAAAGCAATGGTTGTTTAAAGAGGTAATACATGTTCAAGATCTAAGGAAAAATCTAATTTAATCAGGGCAATTGGAAAGTGAAGGATGTATTTCCATATTTACAGATAAGGTGTGGAAGGTCACTAAAGGATCACTGGTGATAGAAAAAGGAGAGAAGGTAGGTACATTGTATTTATGTACTGGTAATATTGACTCTTTTATCTCTTTAGCTTTTACAGGAGTGCATACAACACTGTGGAATCATAGGCCTGGACACATGAGTGAGAAGGGGATGCAGATACTTCACAAAAGAAATTTGTTTCCAGATCTTAAACAAATTGATTTGGATTTTTGTGAGCATTGTATTTATGGAAAACATAAGAGAGTCAGATTTATCCGAGTCGGAAAAGAAAAGAAGAGTGAAAGGTTAGATCTTGTGCATACAGATGTATGAGGACCAGCTCAAGTATCATCTCTTGGTGGATCTCATTATTATGTTACTTTTACTGATGATGCAACTAGAAAAACTTGGGTTTATTGAATTCGACAAAAAATTGATGTTTTTGATACTTTTAAGAAATGGAAATATTTGGTCGAGAATGAGACAGGAAAAAGGTTGAAGTGTCTCAGATCAAACAATGGAAGTGAATATTGAAACAAGGAGTTTGGTGATTACTATTCATACCATGGGATTCGTAGAGAGAATACAGTTCCAGGAACACCACAAGAAAATGGTGTGTCATAAAGGATAAACAGGACAATCATGGAGCATGCAAGGAGTATGAGATTGCATGTTGGTTTTCCCTTATAGTTCTGGGCAGATGTTGTAGATACTATTGTTTACTTAATAAACAGAGGACCTTGAAGCTCTTTGGATGATAGAATTCCAGATGAGGAATGGATAGGCAAAAAGGTAAACTGTTATTTTTTGAAGACTTTCGGTTGTGAAGCATATGTCCATATTGATAAAGAAAATAGAACAAAGCTCGAGGCAAAATCCAAGAAGTGTACCTTTATTGGATATGGTGTTAATGCTATTGTTTATCGCTTATGGGATTATGAAAATCACAAAATCATTAAAAGTAGAGATGTCATATTCAATGAGAAGGTCATGTACAAAGATCAGTTGCAGGGAAGGATACATGAAAAATAAAAACCAGAATACACAGTGCTTGATGAGATCACTGAAAAAGAAATTCCAAAGGTACCAGAAAATCAAAATGTATAAAAACAGGGGCAATAGGTACCTCAAACTCCTACAAGTGTTTTTAGAAGATCTACCGGGTTAAGTAGACCCCGTGAATGATAATCTTGTTCATTGTATTATTTATTGTTGATTGATTATGGTGAACTAGAATGTTATGAAGAGGAAATGCAGATAGACACTAAAAAGTTGTGGGAGCAAGGCCTGAAAGAGGAAATGGATTCCCTAGTAAATAACTAGACTTGGGATTTGGTTTAGTTTTCTGCAGGAAAAATATCGTTGCAAAATAAATAAGTTTACAAGTTGAAGGAAGAAGATGGAGGACAAAAGCAGTACAAGGATAGACTTGTTGTAAAGGGGTTTTCAAAAAAGAAAGTTATAGATTTTGATGAAATATTTTCTTCTATTTTTAAAATGACTTCAATTAGGACTATTTTAAGTCTTGTGGTAGTAGAATATTTGCATCTTGAACAATTAGATGTAAAAACAACTTTTCTCCATGGGGACTTGGAGGAAGAGATTTATATGAAGCAGCCACAGGGGTATGAGGTCAAAGGGAAGGAAAATTTGGTATGCAGGTTGATGAAGAGATTGTATGGACTAAAGAAATATCCATGGCAATGGTATTTGAAGTTTGACAGGTTTATGACAGAACAAGGTTATAGTAGATTCCATTTTGATCACTATGTTTAGTTTAAAAATATACAAAATGGAAGCTATATTATCTTGATATTGTATGTATATGACATACTTATTGTAGGGTCTAATATGAATGATATGAATGTGCTCAAGAAGAAATTAAATAATTCATTTGCGATGATGGATTTGGGTGTTGCAAATAAAATCTTTGCTATGAGAATAAAAAGAGACAGGAAAAATCACAAATTGACATTGTCTCAGGGTGAGTACATAGAGAAGGTGTTGGAGAGGTTTAGAATGCAAAATGCAAAACTAGTTAGTACACCTTTAGCTAGCCATTTCAAATTAACTAAGGAAATGTGTCCCAAGACACAAGAGGAGTAGAATACATGTCTAGGGCCCTTATTCATCAGTAGTTGGCAGCTTGATGCATGCGATGGTTTGCACAAGACTAGATATTGCACATGCAGTGGGAGTTGTGAGCGGGTATATGAACAATCTAGGTAAAGAATCTTGGGAGGAATTAAAGTGGATTTTTGGGTATTTAAGAGTACTTCTACTCATGCATTATGTTTTGGAGGTTCATACATTGTTCTACAGGGATATGTTCATTCAGATATGGAAGGTGATAAATATAGCAGGAGGAGCACCACGGGGTATGTTTTTACTATAGGTGGAACAAAAGTAAGTTGGATTTTGAAACTGCAAAAGGTTTTTGCACTTTCAACAATAGAGGCAGAGTATGTTGTTACTACAGAGGCTACTAAAGAGATGATTTGGTTAGAGAGGTTTATGGAGGAATTGGGAAACAAGAAAGAGAATAGAAGGTTGTACTGTGACAGTGAGAGTGCCATTCATCTTGCAAATAACTCAGCCTTCCATTTGAAGACTAAGTATATATAATTGAGGTACTATTGCATACACTATGTTTTGGAAGATGGACATTTGAAGTTGGAAAAGATACACGCTATCCAGAATCCTGCAGACATGTTAACAAGGAGATTAACCAAGGAGAAAATGAGTTCCTTCTTAGTTTCAGTTGGTTTTCAAGCATGAAGGTGAATATGAGAAGTTTTCCAGGTCCAAGAAGGATCATAGTCTAGCAAATACAACAGCGGTGAAGTTGTTAATATCAGTCTCCAAGTGAGAGATTGTTGGTTGTGGAGAATGATTATATTCTTGATTCATAGGTCTTTGTTTTCAGTCGTTTTTATACCACATGAATACTTTACACCCCGGAAGATTGTACACCCCTCCACGTAGGGGAGTGCAGTGCTTGCCCCCCTTGCGAGATCTAGAGGAAAGCAGGCCCTGACAGGGGTTCAAGGGCGAAGCTCCCAAAGGAGAAATTTCCTTGTAAATGTATATTGTAATTTCATAGTAAATCTGGACCATTCATTATAAGGTCGCAGATCTAATGGTAGAAGTTATGCTAGGTTTTTTTTCCCTAGAAGGAAACCCTCTTTTATGAGGGAAATGTATTGCAACTATGTATCGTTACGAATATTGTATTATGAGAGACAAGACTATGAGAGAAAGAAAAGGAAGTTACAACGGGTGTGTTGTAGGTTGTATCGCTTTATTTGTTGGATAATAATAAATGAAGGACCTAAACATTTCTATGGTAGCCCACACTGGGTGAACCATGTATATATGTGTCTTTATTGTATTGTGTATCTTCTGTGTTTTATTATGCATTTGTTTTATTTTATTGCTCCACGATCCTATTTTTCTAACACATTCAATTCATGTTAGCACTCATCAAATATGTGATGTCTCCAAATATCTTATGCAATAGAAATAAGAAAGATTTTTTTAGTTAATATTCCATGACCGCAAAATAATCATTGTCGCTAACATCTATTTGATGCTTAACTATTATCCTTTGATGTGCCTATAAACCAATGGATTCCACCCATCGGCATACATTTTATGTTCTAATGTCAGATAGATGTCTCATAAACAACAACAAAGAGAGGAATAAATACATTTGGTTTCCATGTCAACAAAAGGATGATGTGTAATGAGCTATGTGGTGGGTTCCAAATCATTTTTTGTTGATGTGGATAGTGAATATTCATTAGTAGTCATCAGTTAATCCACATGACACCAATGTACATGCTAACTTCCTACATAAAATCAATGTATACATATAGTTATATGTCAGTTAACCAATGTGGGATTGACAAGGAGGATAAAATTTTGATGTGAAATCAATGCATAAAAAATTCTACTTATAAATAAGGTCAAAGAATCGATGTCCCATTTTTTGTTTTGAAAAAAATGGTAAAAAAAGGAATTCAATGATATATGGTCAATAGTTGCATTTTTCTACGTGCATGCACATATTTATTAGCTCTGAAATAATGCAAGCAATCATTACTAGTTGGGATAGAATTAAACCCTCATTGTGAAAGAAATGTAGCAAGAATGTAGTCCATGATGACTTGATGAAGTTTATAGCATCAAATATTAAATCCACTGATCTAGGTGAATATTGGTGGCCACCCACATGTTCCACTAATTCAGAATGGTTCCACATCCTGGCAAGTTTTATACGATTTTTTTGAGTCCCAAACTCCCAGGGTTGTTTTGAGGCCCTAAATGACATTTTCTTGGTGTGAATGTGTGTATCTTGTAGCTAAAGGTAGAGGCTATGCCGATTGGAATGTGTACTCCTTAGGTAAACCTTTCTGATGGGGTATCGAACACAAAAAGCAGAGATCGTATGCAAAATTTGCACCCTAGGGAAGTTGATGTATCAATTAACTACATTAGGGCCCATAAACCTTTTGGTGTTTTAACTTCTAGAGTTAGGGTTTTGGATGTTTAGTGTTTTCTAATTGAATGTTTATGTTAAAGGGAATTTTTTCAGCCTCTTAATAATCAACTTCTTGTGAATGAGCATAGATGACACATTTCTCTCTTCAAAGATAAGATACCACCATTCTAGCTAACTTGTGTGCTTTGCATTTTAAAGTCTTTTGTATTCCAAACAATCATTTTCACTGAATTATTTTTTTATTGCAATATCTTTGTGTGTTTCCTTGTTATATCTATGCCTTCATATCATTCTCGATATAATATAGATCATTGGTATGCACACAATCTACTTTTTGTTGTTTCTATTTTCATGTTCCGGATGAGTTCAAGATAATTAGAGTTGGGTCTTGAATCGGTTGAGCTTGGGGAAGAACACTCTTGTCGGCCCAGGAAACCTACCATGGAAAAATAAAAGAGAGATGATGGAGCAGGAGATCCTATCAAACTATTTCTCAAGGAATCACTCATGCGACAAAGGAATGATATGATGGGAAATTTTTCTAAGATCCTTTGACGATTGCTAAAAACAATGAAGGAATATTCAAACAATAATAACTTCAGAGGTGCGATGCCCTTTAAGGTACAAGTTAATTTTTATATTCCTTTATTTGAATGTCATATAGATGTTGACGCTTTGGAAAAATGGTTAAGTTTCCTAGAGGGAAAGTTACATAATAATTACCATCAGAAGTGGTCCATGTACCTGCAACAATTCCACTAAACATCAAGTGCAAGAAGAGTAGCACTAACCATGTCAGAAAATGTCTCATTCGAACCCTGGTTGTGGCGATAACCATAGTTCTTAACTCATGTGGGAATGAGATGTTCAAATGACCACAATTATACAATAGTGACTCTGACTTTCCTGCTACCCATCAGACATTGAGTGCAGAAAAATCAATTCCATACTTTCATATCCAAGATGGAATGTTATTCCATCTGATCCATCTTTTTGTTCCTTCAAGTGAGCGTGCAAAGATGATTTAGGAAGCTCATTACATTCGGATTACAAGACACTTTGGTGTGGAAAAAAAAGTGGCAGTATTACAAAATCATTTTTATTGGTCAAAGCTTTGATGAGATGTATGCAAGAACATCATAAATTTCATTGTCTATGCCATTTATAAACCCACCATTAAGAAATAGGGGCTATACACTTGCCATCGATTCTCTAATATGACAGTTCTGGCACCCTACAAGGAGAGCATCAAAACTGAGCTCATTGTTAAGCTCTTATTTTAACGTGTTTGGGTTCATTTATTTTGGGATCCCATGGAACATTTTTTCAAATTGAGATAGTAGGTTCTTGACTAATTTTTGTTCCATCCTATGATCGATGATGGACACCAAGATGACCAAATCAATCGTCTTCCACCCACACACTGATGGAGAAATAGAGGTAGTCAACAGGATGATTTTCCATATATGAGTATGTACAATTCCAAACATCCATGCACATCGGATGATATCCTTCGTTATGTTCAACATAGCTACAACATAGCCTTCCAAAACTCTATTACCCACTTCCCTTTTCAAGTGTGCCTGGGGTTCCGTCCATTGGCCCCTATTGACATAGATTTCCCCATTGCATTTGCACAGGAATAGTCCTCCCATGCTCATACCAAGGATGATCCAGAAAGAAAAATTGTTGAGAGAATCCATCACATCCAACAATAAGTTTTTGATACTTTTCAAAGATCCAATGCCAAGTACAAGAAGTGCCATGATCAACATCAAGTACCACACAAGTTTCAAGTGGGAGATAATGTATGGTTGAATTTTCATAAAGAGAACCTCACTTGACCCCCTCAGGGGCTCCTCCCACTTTGATATGGGCCTTACACCATCACCAATGTTGTGGGTGAGAAGGATTTTTAATTAATCATTCCCCCTTTCCTTGGCTTGCACTTGGTATTTAATGTGGAATTGCTTCGACCATATTTTTCACCTCTCCTAGATACCTTTGACATGGTCGAGCACTTGGCCCCTACGTAACTCAATCATGAATGCATTGAATAGGTGACAGATGATCAAATCATGGAAACCAATATGAAGGGAAATCACCAGTAGAACATCCAACTCTATCAGGTCGTCAAAGTAGGGCAGCTTATTTTCCAGGGAAAGTGGCTCACTAGGAGTCGGATTAAGCAAAATTTTCCCTATATGATGGAGGAAATTGACACAATGGGGACCATTTCTTCCTAATGGGGGAGGATTGATCCAGGTAGGTATTGGTGGCCACCCATCTATTCCACTAATTCAGAATGGTTCCACATCTTGGGAGGTTTTCTATAGTTTTTAGGGTCCCAAACCTCGGGGGTCGTTTTGAGGCCCTAAATGACATTGTTTTGGCACAAAAGCACCTAGCATGTAGTCGAAGGAAGATGCTTGGTTGAATGGAATGTGTACTACTTCACTAGATATTTCCAATGTGGTATTGAGCACCTCAAATGGAGATTGTATGCAAACACTATGCCCCCGAGAATTTTACATATCAGCAAACCACATCAAGGCCCACAAACCTTTTGATGTTTCATATTTTGGGCAACTAGGGTTTTGGATGTTTAGGGGTTTCCCATTGATATTTTATGTTAAAATTCCTTTTTCAGCCTCTTTGTAATTAGATTCTTGCAAATGATTCAATTGGTTGTAGCTCAATTGGTTGGGGTGGGGAGTTTTCTCCTCCCCACCCAGTTTCGAGTCTCATCTATGCGACATACTACTCTCTGTGAGCCAATATTCTAGAAATTCTTGACCCTCCTATGCTCTTCAGATTTTGGGAGGGATTACTGTGCATGTAGAGAGATTCACGCCATGAACCACAAAGGAAAACAAAAAAAAAACTTCGTATGAATGAGCATAGGTGAAACATCTCTCTCTTCATAGATAAGCTACCACCATTCTAGCTAGCTTGTGCGATTTGCATTTTACAATCTTTTGTATTCGAGATAGTCATGAATAGAATCTTATTTTAACTAAATTATTGTGTTTCTTACAATATCATTGTGTTTTTCCATGTTATATCTATGTCTTCATGTTGTTCTCAATATAATTTGGATCATCCACGGTTATTCACTTTACATACAACATAATAAACATAAGACTTTAGACTAGAGGAAAGTTAAAGTGAGTTACAAACTCTGATTTTCAAGCACAATGACCATTGAGAGAAAATAAGGAAAAACATCAACAAAATGAAAGTTTTCCTAGGAATACTAACCCAACTCAATCATCACGGTTAATTTTCTACCTTCATTGAAAGTTAAACATAGTTTAAAGGTAATGAATTTGTAAATAATTGCTTGATGGTTCAATGAATGTCAAGTACAGCTTTTATTTAAGATACAAAAGAAAAAACCACATTTCCCTATGCTATGAAATATCCTTTTCAATGTCTACAAAAGATAGTACTTTTCCTTAGCACTTTCCTGTGTTATGAAAGACCCTAGATTCATTTCCTATAGAATCCTTTATTCATATACGACTATTGTCACTCCTTCAACACTTTCCTACACAACATAACACTATTTTCCTTGTTATAGGAGCATATTTGTTGATATAACCACTTTTTGCACTCCACTATAGACTTTGGTCCTCTAAATATTATTTAGTTCCAATCCCTAACCCTTAAAATTGAATCACAAGAAAGTTATTCAAAATGTTCATTAATTTATTTACTATCAAAACTCTTAAGGTAGGGAAACACCATACAATGATCTCTTTATGGAAGGAATGCACACACGTTCACTTGCCTCATAAGATAGGGAAACCTCTCGATGATCTAAGCTCCGAATACAATATTATTCCACACATGCCCACAAGGAGGAATCCTTCCTTATTTATAGCTAACTAGAGAATCCTAATCATAACTACATCTTAACTACACAGTGGACCTTGTTTAATGATGACATGTTATATTTATTATATCTAACTAACTAGTGGGCCTTATCTAATAATAACAACCATAGTGGACCTAGTCCACTTTATAATGAATGGTCATCATAACTACCTAATATTTCTCTAGTTGGCCCTTTGGCCTCACCATTACTCTCTTAATAAGGATCCCAACACTCCATCCCCCTTCAAAAAGTTTTTTCCTCAATTCTTGTAGTGAGGATGTACAACCATAAGATAGGGTCCCATGTACAAGTGCTAGTTTCAATGATGAAGTAATCCAAGGAACTAGGGTCCCACATACAATGGTTGGCTACAATGTTGAAGTATTCCAAGAAGAACATCCATATATTATGTCCCATGTATGAGTGTTTACTACCATGCTAAAGTAAGCCAGTGTCCCATGTACAAGTATAAAATAAAATGCTAAAGGGATCCAAGGATCTTGTCCATAAACTTCGATCCCATGTCCAAGTGTTCATGTTGAGGCCCAACTGATGACTCATAAGCTCAACAAATGGTCAATTATTGTTCTCCAAATTCCCATTATAGTCATGTGGATCTAAATAAGTACAATCCACAATGTCCAAAAAATCATCCACATAGTTGTAAAAGGTCGATTCTAGGTGTGGAGGGAACACTATCATTGGGACTAGACAAGTTGATCATTAGTGTTCATGATCATCTCCTAATAGACCTCAATTATGTTCTCTGCATAAGATGGATTAGTGTCATAAAATAGTAGGTGAAAATAGTTATCTTTGTAAAAATAACAATTGTGCATCTACCAATTATCATATTCATCCTTTAAATCCTAGCAGGAATATATGTTGCTAGTATACTCCCCTTGTATGAAATAATACATTGCACCAATGATATGGTTGTCCTTAAATTTGTGAAATGACTCCTTTATATCATTTTGAAATTGATTGGATGTATTCTACATGTTTCAGGACAATTCCATTAGATCCTCCCATTTCATTATCATTCTTCAATTATGCTATGGTCTAGAGCCAAAATTTGGTAAGGGTTGTAATGTGTTGAAGATTGATTGCAAGTATATCATACAATATATCAAGTGAAATCCCCAAAAATACCCTACCAAATATCATTGATTTGGTTGCAATATAACACTGTCAAAAGATATATGCTTTGCAATATTCATGGTTGTCATAAAAAATACCCTAGAATAGTAGATTTTAAATCAATGATATCTCCACTTCTCGAACTATGATTATGATAATTTTTTTTATTTTTTTTTATCATGAGGAAATCATATTTGAAATTGGTTTCTTCGATTTTTTCTTAAAAATATATAGGATTTTCCCTGATTTTTGTGACCCTCTTTTTCCATTTGAACACCTACAAACCAGAATTTTAAAAAATCCTCTTTTTTGGCCCTAAAAAGAGCTTTGATACCACTTGTTATGATACTTAACCAAGAAATTGAATCACAAGAAAGATATTCATAAATGATCCACTTAATAATAGTGAAACACCCTTAAGGTAGGGAAACACCATGCAATGATTCTTTTATGAAAGGAATTCACTCTTGTTCACTTGTCTCTTAAGATATGAAAACATTTCAATGAGCTAAGCTCCAAATACAATATTGCTCCACACGTGCCCATAACATTAGGGGAATTTTGAGGTCAAAAAAGGGCCTCAAAACTAAAAATGTACCACCAAAATAAAATTTATAATAATAATAATAATCTATTTTTAAGGTCACGACCAAGCCAGACACCAAATTTGTGTATGAGACCTCCTCCACCCAGGGATTTTACTGGTAAAGTCTACGGAGGTATACAAACCCTACCCCCTTTGGATTTGAACTTGTGACCTCTTAAGAGGAAACACATGTTCTTAACCATTAGGCCCACTAAACCAATCACAATTCAAAAGATGATATTATCCCCTGGGGATGACTTCGCATTGTTTGAGCTAAAGATGGTGAGTTGTCACATTTTCGATGATGGATGGAAACCCATAGTTAACTATGCTAATGCTTTGAAAAATGTACCCATAATGAAAAAGTACTCACAAATCAATTTTGAATATGATATAAGTATCCCCATAAACTAAAGTACTTTACTTTTATATATATATATATATATATATATATATATATATATATAATAAAGTACTCATGTCCATTCGTATAATAAATATTTTATATTTAGAATTTCAATCAAAAAATCTAATTAAAAAAAATTATTTTAAAATGAATTGGTAAAGTACTCATCTCACTTCATATATTAACCATTTTATATTTAAAATTAATAAATAAATATATATATATATATATATATATATATATATATATATATATATATTATAATTTTGAATGTTTTATATATAATATTATATAATGTATTTTAAATGTATTATATACAATATATACATGGTTCATATATTACATTGAAGTATTTACATTGGGTTCTATATATTATGTATTATGTATTTACATTGGGTTATATACATTATGTTTTATATATAATAATTTATATATTATAAATTGGTTTGGTTGGTTCAGGTGTATTATGTGTGTGTGTGTATGTGTGTGTGTTTGTGTGTTATTATATTATACAACGTATATTACATTATATTTATATATTATTTGAAGAATATGTGCTTTCTCCTTAGAATGGTTGATGTCTGTAGTTGACTTCAATACGGCTAGGGTTTTTGCAGGATGAATCAGGTTAGGGTTTCTACAATTATGCTTAGTTTGCGTAGATTTTTCTGTACTCTATGTGGAACGCAGTGATGGCCCTGGATGATACACTAGACTTAGGTGGGTGCAACCAAGTGTTTATGTGGCTAAATGTCAGATCCAGTGGATCTCTCGTGGGCTGACAAAGATGGATTGTGGGCCAGTGAAGGCATTTTCCTAGTAGATGAAACCTACAAAATTATTTATGAGTTCTTATGTCTATCTTCAGAAGGGATAATGACAGGTTCTAAGCATACATCACTCCCTTCAGCGTGTTCTCAAAAGTGGGCCTCTGATCCAGGATGTGGAAGGGTGCCTAACCCAGATCACGTGACTATCACAAGCCTTGGGGAGGGTCGACACATGGGGATCCTCCCTTGAGTAGACAACTAATGTGTACTTTCTAAAACCACTAAAAAATATTACCCAAGATCTATCGCAAAGACCCTTCCTATGCAGAATCCTTCGCAAAGAATAGGAGGTGTCGGATGTAACATAGTTACTGGTAGTCTTACGTGATCTCATCGTAAGATGAAGAGATTGAAAGTTAGGGAGCCTAAGTCAAGTTGTGTCCTCAGGAAGGATATCGCTATGGACAGAGTTAGCAGTTTATTGGAAAAAACACTTGTAGGCAAATTTTACTACACGAGAATGACTAAATTCCAACCGTCGAATTGGATTTTGAGTTTTTGGAAGACTTTGTTAGGATAAAGTCCTAGATTTAGTCTCCTCTCTAATCACTCGATGGTTTTTCATTTTCTTTCTAAAGGAGATTTATTAAGATTTATGAACTCTCCTTGGATAGTTGGTAGAGGTATCTTAATGCTAAAAATATGTTACCTTGGTTTCAATGCCCTCTCTTAGAGCTTCAAAAATTTTTTTTTATGGATGTTGTTGTCGGATTTCCCAATCAAGTTTTGGTCTGTAAAAAATTTTGAAGTTGTTGCCAACGCAGTCGAGAAGTTTATCTATTTTGATGAGAACTCGCTCCGCTGGAATAATAAGAGACTTGCTTGGATTCTGGTGGAAATGGATCTTGACAGAGGGTTACCAGACATTATCAATATTGCTATTGGAAACACACTTCTATGTTAATCGGTTGACTATTGGTGGGAGCCCTTTCGATGTCAGTCATGCTGGAAACCAGGACATCTCAAGGATTTTTTTCTGGAATCCCTGTAGTTTAAAGATGACACAGAGCAACCAAAGATACCTGCTATCCTAGATGGAAGCTTCAGAACATAGAATTTCAATCGTGGCTCCTTCATTGGTAAGATTCAGTTTTTTTTCCCCTCTTTTTTCGATAAACTCTCCCCCGATGAGTTTAATTATTTAAAGGACAATGAAAGATGGGTTCATGAGATATTTGGAGATTTTTGGGATCTCCTTTTGAAAAATGTGGATGATTCAGGTTTTCTCCCTGGATTAGTTACTGAAGGGTTGGGTATTGGTTGTTCTCCTCGATGCTCCCCCGGTGACACACAACCTCTTCCTCCCCTTGACTGTGTTTTCTCAATTGATGGCCCTTCCAGTCTTGTTGGTTATAAATTTCTATCCTTTGTTGGGAAAGGATCGCCTACCTCTACTTCGATGTTTTTGGATGCTCCTTCTGCCCCATTAGTTGAAGAAAGTACTAATCGTTTTTGTCCTGATGGCCCTACGAATGGAGATAATTTCTTTGAGGACTCACAATTCCCTAAGACCAAGTCGATTATGGCCTTATCACCCACACTACTCCCTATTTGCAATAATTATGTTCCCTCTCTTGTAGATCGCTCAAATGTGACTTTACACAAAAATCCTAGACCCCACCTCCCTAAGAAACCTCCTAGGGAAATTAATGGTGGTCTGACAAGATTTGAGGCCTTAACCACTGTTACTATTGATCCAAACCCTTCACCATATACCTCTCTTATTGTTTCCTTGATTCCTAACTCTTATAGGATTTCTTCCCCAGCCCTTAGAGCTTACTAGCCGACCCCCTTTGTTCCTTTATGATTATTTTCTCCTTCAACCTTCATGGGTTTTGGGGACCCACTAAATTATCTTCCCTCACATTACTTATGAAATAGGTAAATCCTGACATTTTTTTCTGCAAGAGACCTTGGTGAATGGTGAAAAGGCAAAACATTACTTTCTACAATGTTTTCTGACTTGGAATGTTGTTGCATTGGACCCAAATGGACATTTGGGTGGTTTATTATCTGGATGGAACCCATCTTATGCTGAGTTATGTTGTTTTGGCACTACTGGAGGTTTTTTTATAGAAGGAAGATTAAAACACTCAGTGGATCAGGTGAAACTTCTCAATTGTTATGCTCCTTATAAAGAAAGGGAATTTTCTCGCAACACATTTTAGATTTTGGGCTACTGAACGAAGAGGGAATTATAGTAGGTGGTGATATTAATTTCACTCACTTCGCCAGGGAGGTGTGGGGTAATTTGGCTAGGAGTGATCCTCTTGCAAATTACTTTTCAAATCTACTAATTACTACGGGATTAGTGGATGTCCAACCGACCCAACTGGCACCAACATGGAGAAATGGTAGAGTTGGGTTAGCTGGAATCTCCAAAAGGTTAGATTGGTTTCTTATCGATGAAAATATTCTTGGAAATCATAGCAAAATTCGGTCCTAGATAATTAATTCCTCCACTTCTAATCATAATCCGATTTGCTTACAATTTGAGAAGACACCCCAGAAATTCACCCATCCTTTTAAATTCAACAGCTCCAGTATATCATATATGTGTTTCATTTCTATTGTTAGAGACGTTTGGAAAGATATGAGAAGTTGGTCAGATATTTCTTCAATCCACCTGTTGTGTTCCAAGTCGAAGCATCTGAAGAAAGTTTTAATTCACTGGCAGACAATACAAAAGTTTCAACTACACACAGAGCTATATAACATTGAACAAAAAATGTCAAAAATCTTTGAGAATTGTCTCTCACAGGTCTTCGTGTAGGAATATTTCGATCTACTGAGGTCTCTCAAACAAAGGAAATATTTAATTCTTTCAACAGAACAAACCACCTGGAGGCTCAAGAGTCGAGAAATTTGGATTACGAAGGGGGACAAAAACACTAAATTTTTTCGTAAATATGCCTCTCAAAGAAGATGTTAAAATACTATATGGGATATAATTGATGATGCGGGGAATGTCAAATCCTTAGAAAATGAGATTAAGGCGACTGCTTATAATCATTTTAAAGCTCAATATAGGGCGATTGGTTTAGAAGACACTTGTAACCAAATCTATGTTCTCAAGGAAGTGCCCAGATTCTTTAATGATGTTGAGAATGAAAAGATTGGTAAATATGTCACTATTGAGCAAGTAAAGGAAATAGTCTGTAAAATGCCAAAAGAAAAAATCCCCGGACTTGATGGATGGACACAGGAACTTTTTCAGACATTTTTTGACATTATGGGAGAGGATTTGCTTAAAGTTGTTGAGGAATCTAGATGCACATGACATATTCCAGGAGAACATAATGCTACCTTTTTCGCTCTTATTCCCAAAGTGAGAAAACCAAAAAACTTTAATGATTTTCATCCTATTTCCCTTTGTAACTTTGTTTATAAAATGATTTCTAAAATCATTGATTCTCGGATAAAAGAAAAATTGGCTCCAAGTATTTCCTTTGAACAATTTGGATTTCTTAAGGATAGATTGATATTTGATGCTATGGGAATTGCTCGAGAATTCTTACACACTTTCAAGACTAAAAAAATAGGCACATTTATTTTAAATTTGGACTAAAAGAAGGCATATGATAAAGTGATTTGGAAATTTCTTAGGTTACTTCTTTTTTCAGATTGGTTTAAATTGGGAAGTTACACATTGGATCATGGCTTGTATTACATCTGTTAATATGGAATTTCTTGTAAATGGAGCTCCAACTCAGTTCTTCAAGAGCCATCGGGATTTACGACAAGGTTTTCCTCTTTCCCCATTATTTTTCATTTTGGTTGTCGAGTGTTTAAGCAGATTATTGAAGCAGGCTTTGGAAGCAAGGTCGTTTCAGGGACTTAAAGTTGTTGTTGGGACTTTCATCTTAGATCTTTTCTTTTTTGATGATGTACTCATTCTAGGTGCTAGAAAATATGAGGACTGGATGGTTTTTAAAACTCTATTATCTAACTTTTGTCAGGCACCTGGGATGGATGTAATGCTATGGGAATTGCTCGAGAATTCTTACACACTTTCAAGACTAAAAAAATAGGCACATTTATTTTAAATTTGGACTAAAAGAAGGCATATGATAAAGTGATTTGGAAATTTCTTAGGTTACTTCTTTTTTCAGATTGGTTTAAATTGGGAAGTTACACATTGGATCATGGCTTGTATTACATCTGTTAATATGGAATTTCTTGTAAATGGAGCTCCAACTCAGTTCTTCAAGAGCCATCGGGATTTACGACAAGGTTTTCCTCTTTCCCCATTATTTTTCATTTTGGTTGTCGAGTGTTTAAGCAGATTATTGAAGCAGGCTTTGGAAGCAAGGTCGTTTCAGGGACTTAAAGTTGTTGTTGGGACTTTCATCTTAGATCTTTTCTTTTTTGATGATGTACTCATTCTAGGTGCTAGAAAATATGAGGACTGGATGGTTTTTAAAACTCTATTATCTAACTTTTGTCAGGCACCTGGGATGGATGTAAATTGTCAGAAGTCGTGCTTCCTTGCACAAAATATTGATCATAGTCTGGAGCAAAGATTGAAGACAACCTTCAATATCTAGTTTGTTTGCATTGATCAAGGTATGAAATACTTGGGTTTTCACTTAAAAAAAAACAACTACAAGGTGGCTGATTGGAACTGAATGATACAAAAGGTTGAAAAGAGGATTGAAAATTGGACTTTCTGCTAGCTCTCCTTGGGAGGCAGGCTTATTCTAGCTAAATTTGTTCTGCATATTCTTCCCATTTATTGGTTTAGTATTGTTAATATTCCATCATCCATTCTACACAAAATCCAACTCCTTATTTCTAACTTCATTTGGAAAGGAGAAAAAAAAAGTACAGGGTTCCACTTAACAAAATGGAAAAATATTGCTAAACCAAAAGAAATGGGTGGATGGGGCACTAAAAATTTGTCTTGGTTCGTCCATTCCTTGGTTGCTAAGTCTTGTTGGAGAGGACTATTTGGAAAAGGATTGTGGAATTTGATTCTAAATAATAAATATTTAAAAGTTTTATATTTAATTTCTTGGCTACACAGAGAGCAGCGCAAGTTCCTGGTAGCATCTATCATCTAGAAGAATTTCATGTTTTCCTTCCCCATCATTAAAATATGGTTAGCCTGGTCGATTGGTTGTGGTAATTGGGTTTTATTTGGGTATGATCCCTTTATCGTATGTAATTCTTCTTATAAACTCTCAGGTCCTTTAATCCAATGTTTAAACAGATTAAATATTTTCTCCTTAGCGTAGACGGCCTTCCCAAACGATTCTGGAACAAATCATAGTTGGTACGAGGCTAATCAACTTGGACTGGCATGAGATATGTTGACAAAGTGGAATGACTATCTTACAATGTTAATGAGCAGTAGTATCTCACTAAATAACAGAAGGGACAAGATTGTATGGTCTTGGAACAGAGTGATGGGTGATGTAACTACAAATTTAGCCTATCAATCCATTACTTTCTTAAATATTTTGGATGAAAATAGATGGTGGTATAAATTTATCTGGAAAGTAAACATCCCAGATAAAATTATATGTTTTATGTGGCTGTGCTTGAAGGATTGTATACTTACTGGTGTGAATTTTAGGAAGAGACGAGGTATTGGACCATCGATTTGTGGTCTTGGTCTCAGAGATGAAGAGATTACCACTCATCTATTTGTGGATTGTAATACAACTCAAAACATTTGTAAATATGTTATGGATTATCTAAATATGTTGTAAGCTTGGAGTTGTTCCTCTATAGATGAAAATTTGAAGCTCTGGTTTATTTAATACCCAGAAATGAGGCATATTCCATTTTTGGTGATTTGGGGCATTTGGAAATATAGAAATAAAATATTATTTGAGAATTGGCACAGACAGGAGTCCATGACAGTCACTAAAATCCTCCTATCAATCAAATAACACACTGATATTTTTGAAGATGACAATTTTGAATATATTCTCAGTCCAGTTTTCTTTGATGATACTCCAATAGGTTTCTTTGATGGCGCAGCTATTGACGATTTCTGTGGCATTGGAATTTTCTTGAAAATCACTACAGGACACTATTTCATAGCACACTTTGTTGGAGGCAATGGAAACAATATGAAAGTAGAATTATTGGGTTTATGGGGTCTTTTACATTTTACTTCTAGATTATCCATTAAAAATTCGATGGTAGTTGGAGACTCAAGGTTGACTATTGAATGGATTAATGCAAAATGCAATTTGAACCTGTTATATCTAAATTCTTGAAAGGACAAGATCGGGAAATTAAAGGACAAATTTGATTCAATCAAATTTATGCATGTTCACAGGAAATTCAATTAAGAAGAAAACACTTTATCAAAGAAGGCTTTGAAGCAGCCTAATCAATGGCTATTTTATGAAGAAATTGTAGAAGGAGATGTAGTCCCAACAAATAAATAGAACTTTTTTGTTATGATTTTATAATTATCATAATATGTATTATGTAGTCATTCCACGGTATGAAGGAATCAGGGATAGAAATAGAACTTTTTTTTGTATTATGATGAGATCATTGAACTTATGATCCATATGTATTTGAAAGTTTCACTTGATTCATAATAGAATAACAATGGAACTATTTTTTTCTGAGTAAAAAAAAAAAATCATATATTATCTAAAAAATTATTTACATTCCAATTTATAATTTATATATTGGATTTTTATATTAAATTTTATATATAATATTATATAATATGTTATATATTATATTATATATTTATAATGTGTATAATATATATTTGTTGTTTTTGTTGTTGTTGGTATTATTATTATTATACATAGTTGTATGTGAATCATTTTGGGTATTTTCAGCATTTGTGAAACTAGTTTCCAAAGTTAAGAGAGCTCGGGAACTATTAGGAAACATCTCCAATTGGTTGGGAACTATTTTGGGAACTTGAGAGTTTTTTGGGAGCTTCAACATCAAGGAAATGGGAGCTTGGGAACTAGTTTCCTAAATAGAAATATTTAAATTAAAATTATATTAAAGTAAACAGTAAATATTTTTATTCCATTATTACAAATACATAACTTATTACAAATATTTTCATTATATTTATTTAAAATATAACTATAAAAAAAAGACTAAACTACACTAAATATTATTTTAAAAATTATTTAAGTAAAAAAACTTGATACTACTCTATAGTTGTGGATATTAAAAACTTTTAATGCAGGTATGTTTTCCTTCAAGCCCACACTAAACATGAAAGTCTAATAAATCAATACCTTATCTATGGAAAGCATTTGTCCCAGTTTGGTGTTGTTATCAACCAACCATATCATTGTCTATTATTATATTTTCTTATTACAAGAGTAGTATTATTTAGCTTTTTCCAATCAGAACAAGAATAATGCTTCAAATTTACAAAGATGTTTGAAGTTTAAATATGTAAAGTTTAATTTTAAAAATATGTTAAAATTTTATATATGTATTTTCATTTTTATTTCTCACTTTCTAATGAAATCTTTATGGATATTAAAATTTCAATATTTTGTTAAATATATTCATATAATTATTAGTGCAAATTAAATTAGTAATTTTGATATTGTAGTATTTGCACTCCTGGATTCACCTTCAATTTTATTGAAATAAGATTTAAAATGTATCATTATTTGGATACATTGTAATCTAAAATATCTTTGTAATCCAAAATATTTTTGTATTTTTTTAATATATATTATTGTTGCTCCCAACTTCATGTTTCCTATAAATTTGGGGGAAACATCTACTCTTTCCAGACACTCGTATTCATGTTCCCAATGTTCCCAGTTTGGGAAACTCTTGCAACATAGTCTTTTTTTGAAAAGCACATTTTATTTATAGTCACATCTTTCTTTTTAGTCACATCTTTTCTTTTTAGTCACACCAATATGTTATTTTTTATTAATTTTAATTTTAGACAACTTTTCCATTTAACTCAACCATAGTTACATGGATTGTAGTGCAAAAAGGGAGTTGTAAATAAACTCCCCAAAAAATTATTATATCTATTAGGAGGCTCTTTTTAGACCTCAAAATTCCCCTAATGGGAAGAATCCATCTTTATTTACAGCTAAGTAAAGAACCTTAACCTCCTAACTACTTAGTGGACCTTCTTTAATAAGATAATGTTACATTTATTCTATACGGGACCTTATTTAATAATAACAACCATTGTGGACCTAGTCCACTTTACAATGAATGACCAACATAAATACTTATTATTTCTCTAATAGGCCCTTTGAACCCCATTACATGCTTAATAGGCCCTTTGAACCCCATTACATGCTTAAGTAGGATCCCAAAATATTCCATGGATCACCTCTTCACGTGTCAACATATGTTAGTCAATCTCTAGGTAAGTGCAGGTATTTCGCCTCGTTTTCTCTTCTGATTTGCTACACTCTTTGTTTTCCCTAGATTTTCTATCCCCATGAAGCATTGACATTAGTCAACAAAATGCAAGTTATTCTATGGATAAAATCTAGCTCAATCATAGTAGTTATTATGACGCATGCATGTGAAAATTTATTGGCTTTGGATCAAGCTCATCATATCCATTTTTATGAAATAAAAATTTGACGTGTATGCGAAATGAGGAAAATACCTTCAACAAATTTGTATGATACCATAATAGAGCATCAAATACAAGATCGAATATTTAAATTTGTAGGTGGAGTCAATCTCAAGTAAATGAAGCTTCCTATTTATCATTGCAATATTTCAATGGTAAAGGTAAAAAAACTGCATCACTCACAAATTCAGAATTGACAACCAATGACAAGCTAATATTCATGTCATTATTATTGAACACATCATGTAGCAACACTTGGTATTAGTTTCAACTCATCTCATAATCCATCCTTGTGTAAAAATTGACCTACAATAGAAGCCAAAATAATGGATTGGAATATGATTATATATATATATATATATATATAATCATATATATATTCAATGAAAATTAAATATTAAATAATTGAAGGGTTGAGGTCATTAATTGGTTGATGTGACAATTTCCTTGGTAATGTTTGGAGGCCTCTTAGGCCCTTGTAAAATTCATCACACATCATACATTAAGATATTAGCATAAGAATATATAAACATATGTAATATAAATATATGAATATAGATAATAAAGGATAAATGCATAAAAGAATCTAATGATGATTAGTTGAAGGGGTATAACTGCTTCAACCACCTCTCTAATGGATAAATACTCTTGAAGAAGGAATACAAACTAGTTTGGTTAAACTTCCCTAAATCGTCTCTTCATTTGGCTTGGGTGACAATAGCAACTAATGCAGGTAGATTGAACCTACACAAGAATAATGAGATGAAGAGCCTACAATTTGGAAGATATGCTCATTGATGTTTCTTGATATCGAAGATGCCTAAGAAAATTTGTTGAAGAATGTTGATGAACATTGTTTCTATGTGGAAGACTCTTCACTGCTCATGGATTTTGATCGACTACAAATGAGGTTGCAAAGAATTGATTGTTGAGAAACACCCAATGATTGACAAGAAGTATTTGTTGAATGTGGCCATGCAGTTGAAGTTACTATGGTGAGAGAGAAGAAATGGACAACAATATAGCTTCTATTTTATCAAATATGCAACTATTGAGGAAGTTGAGAGAGCCATAAAATATCTTCATAATAAAGTTGGTTGCTTAAATAAACAAGCATCAGAAAACAAAATTGAAGAGATTTTTGCTAGGTTTGGTTTTTTCGATGACATATATATCATGGGAGATGAACAGAAGCAAAGCAGAGGGTATGCATTTGTGAAGTACCCATCCATATAAATGGAAGAAACAGTTATTAGTGGATTGAATGGAACTAAGGTTGTACAATTTGTTGATCCAAAGAGAGATAAAGGTGGAGACACGAGAAGTGTTCCTGCATTTGGAGGTCCAGGCTTTGGTACATAGTTGTAGGGGACATTTGGACAAAGGCCATATTTTGGTGGTGGAGAACACATGGAAGGATGTGACATGCTTAAAACTAGTGCCCTATGGGTGTAGCAGGTGTGAGAACCCCATCTCCACAAGTTGGTTTCTAGGAATCGTCAAGATATTGTTAATTCCAGTTTTGGTAATGCCCCACAACAACTAACTATCACTTCACACCCAATGGAAATCGACGAGAGGGAAGAAGATAATTTATGATATGCATGTTCTCTTCAACTCAAACTAACATATATGACTCAATATCAACATGTTTTTCTTGATATTCTAGGTGATAATCTGGATTGGCAACATATTTTTCATGATATGAAGGCGAATACATTGGAGTTGAGATGACAATTTTACAAAGGTGAGAAGATATGGGCACTCGATCTTGCATAAGATAATTATAGTCAAGAGGATAGAAATGAGTCTAATGAAGAAGAATACAAGTCGATAAAATATGCATTGCCCATTGGTAATCCCAGTGGACTGGATATCACATTATTAAAAACATGGAGGATAACTTATTTTTCTTCGATGATGTTTATACAATTATGATGTTGACTTGCATGAAGTCACTGTTGAGTGGAAGGATTTTACTCAAGGGAATCAACAAAATGGAAATCTTGGTTGAACCGAAATGACTACAGGAGATACACCAAGTGAAAGTCTTGGTCGATTCAACTGAGCCAAATCGACTAACCCAAAGAATTCATGGTCGTCCTGGTTGACTAGGGTTTCTTGTGCTAGTTGATTCCCATCTAGGGTTTGGATTCTTCATTCATAATTTTCAGCGATACTCCTTGTCAATGATCATTCTAACTACTCAAACATGGAAAGAAACTCCAACAAAAATGAAACTCTATCCATAAACTCCCGACCGCTGGTCAACTTAGGGTGTCAGTGAAAAAATGTGAAACGAAGAATATAGAAAATGGAAAACAAGAAGATGAGCAGAGTGAAATAGCATTGAGTGTATTATTGATTATATCAAAAAAGGGGAAAGAGTTGAGCTATATAGGCTCAAGCAAATCAAGAAACAAAACAAGAGATCCTAACTAACTTGTACAGCTGGCTAGGACAACTGACAGTGTATGGTCACACACTGTTGAGGTTACTGATATATTTAACACTCCCTCTTAAACTCAACAGTTACAAACATCAGCATTGATAATGCCCAAGTGCTTTCTCTAAAAGTCAAAAACGGATTTTCCTAGTGGCTTTGTAAAAATATCTGCGAGTTGATCTCGAGAGCCACAGAATTAAAGCGTTATGTCACCATTATTGACTAACTCACATATGAAGTGAAAACGAGTGTCAATATGCTTTCTTTTCTTGTGAAACACATGATTATTGGATAGAGCAATTGCTGAGGTGTTGTCACAGAAGATAGGAGTTGGCTCATTTTTTGTATGTGACATATCATTCAATATTCTTCTCAGCCACACAGCTTGGCAGGAAGTTGAGGTAACAATGATATACTCTACCTCTGCAGAAGATATGGATACAATTGGCTACTTCTTTGATTCCCATGAAATCAGGTTTGTGCCCAGGTGAAAAGCATGTCCTAAGGTGCGTTTCCTATCATCTAGGCTTCCTGCAAAATCACTATTTGTGTAACCAGAGAGATGATTATCATCAGACTAAGTGTACCATAAGCCAAAAATGAGAGTGCCTGCAACATATCTCATAATATTTTTTTCCATCTTCCACTAAGAATCTTTGGGGGATTCCATGAACCTAGAAACATGACTGGTTGCATACATAATATCTAGCCTAATTGTTGTAAGATACAACAAACTGCCTACTAAACTTTTGTACAAGGTAGATTCCATTGTAGGGCCTTCATCTTTCTTGCTCAATTATGTGCCTAGGGGTATAGTAGTTTCTGTTGGATTGCAGTCTTCAATGTGGAATCTTTTGATGATGTCTACTGCATACTTTTGCTGACAGACAAAAATTTCTTTGGTTGATTGGTCAACCTCAATCCCCAAGAAATATTTCATGATGCCAAGATCTATCATCTCAAACTCAGATTGCATGGCATGCTTAAAACTGGTTAACTCTAGATTTACAATATATATCATGTCATCAACATATAAACATACAATCAGAATTTTACCATGTTGATCGGTTTTGGTGTAAAGAGTTGGCTTCTGCTAAAACCACTCTTGATTAGGTAAGTGTCAATTATGTTTTACCAAGCTCTTGGAGCTTGATTTAATCCATACAAGGCTTTCTTCAACTGATACACTTTGGATGGCTACTCTCTGACTTCAAATCCAGGTGGTTGATCCACATAGACCTCTTCTTCTAAGACACCATTTAGGAAAGTTGACTTGACATCCATCTGGTATACTTGCCATTTATGTTGACTTGTTATGGCTAAGAGAATCCTTACAATGTCCAACCTTTCTACTGGAGCAAAAGTTTCACCATAATCAATACCTGGTTGTTGTGAGAATCCTTTGGCAACAAGTCTTTCCTTATGTTTTTCAATCTATCCCTTTTCATTGAGTTTAGTTTTGTAAACCCACTTGACACCAATACTTTTATTATGTCTGGGAAGATCAAAAAGATCCCATGTCTTGTTCTTCTCAGTGGAGTCAATCTCTTGGTTCATGGCTTGAACCCAATGTGTCTCCTTAGCTGCCTCTTTAAAAGATGTGGGTTGGCATGACATTAATGCAAAAAGATTGTGTTGATCAATGTCATCCAACTGCTGATGGATTTCTCTCAAACTTCGAGTTCTCTGATTTGGAAGTTCAGAGGAAGAGTTTATGTTGGAAGTTGAGTTATCCTGAGAACTTTCAGATTGTCCTTGTACCTGTAGCCTTGGAAGAACAAGCTGATGTGTTTTCTGTCATGATTCTCTGTGTCTTTAGGATGTGACAGTAATGGATCTTGACTGTCCATTGGATAATTTTCAGACTCGTTCAAGAACTGATTTTCAAAAATATTTACATCTCTGTTGAGAATCAGTTTCTTTGATATTGGATTGTAGAGCCTGTAAGATTTTGATGTTTTACTGTAGCCAGTAAAGATGCATTTCTCACTTCTATCATCTAGTTTATTACTTAATTAGGAAGGTATGTGAGCGTATGCTATGCATCCAAATGTCCTGAGATGAGCAACATTTAGCTTTGTCCCACTCCATGCTTCTTGATGGACCTTCATATTGAGACTGGTGGTTGGAGATCTATTTAGGAGATAAGCTGAGCATGCGACTGTTGCAACCCAAAATGTATATGACAGACATTTCTCTTTGAGTATGCTTCTTGCCATGTTCATTATTGTCTAATTTTTCCTTTCAGCCACTCCATTTTGTTGTGGAGTATACCAAGTTGTAGTTTACATGATGATGCCTTGTGATTTGCAGAAATTTGCAAATTCTTTGGAGTTGTATTATCCTCCTCCATCTGACCTGAGAGATTTTACGTATTTTCCACTATTTTTCAACTTCAACTTTGATTTCTTTTAACTTTGCAAAATTTTCAGACTTGTGTCTGAGAAAATAGATCCAAATTTTCCTGTTAAAGTCATCAATAAACATTAGAAAATAAACGCTACCACCTATTGACTTTGTTTTCATTGGTCCACATAGGTCAGTGTGAACTAGCTCTAATTTTTTTTTGGCTTGAGTGGAGGATTGTGGAAAACTAGTTCTCTTATGTTTTCCAAGAATACAAGGCTCACATGGGGGATTTTTCTCTTTGAAGACAGGGAGACATTTGACCATGGAGTGTTTATGTATAAGATTTAGACTCTGAAAGGGTAGATTTCCAAATATTGTATGCCAAACCATAGTTTCATTGGGGGTGGATGCACTTTGTGCATATGATTGGATCAGATTTGCAGTTTTGAGGGTCAGGGGAAACATTCTATTCCTGGTCATGTGGATTTCAGAAATCAATTTTCTGTTGGGGTTTTTGTCATATATCCTACATGATGCTCCTTCAAAAAGTATATTATAGCCATGTTCAATTAGGTGTCCTACACTTAACATATTATGTCTCAGATCTGGAACATGATAGACATTCTGTATGTCTTTCTTTACATTTTGTTTAGTAAGAA